>JAVXUL010003934.1:0-12766 GCA_035590515.1 Trichilia minutiflora | reverse complement strand
AGAGAGTTAATCATACTTTAAGTGTAAAATGATAAATTTAACCCTTAATACACATACACTTTTATGTACTCATCACTATCGTGCATGAAGGCTTTGAAAGTTATGCTCTTCTTCTTCTTATCTTCATCATCTTTGTCATCCATGATTTTATCCTCATAATCCATAAGAGATCCGATAAGATCATCAAGAGGAAGCACATTTAAATCTTTTTCTTCTTCAGTTACCGTAATCATGGCTTTCCATTCCTTAGGTAAATACCTTAGGATTTTCTTCACAAGTTCACTATTTGTGAATTTCTTCCCAAGGGCTTTAAGTGAGTTCACAACATCCGTGAACCTTGTATACATTCCATTAATGGATTCTTGAGGCTTCATTTTGAAAAGCTAATATTGTCGTCTGAGCCGACTAATCTTTGATTCTTTGACTTGACTTATCCCTTCATAAACTATCTCAAGAGCATGCCAAATGTTGTAGGCACTCTCACTTATGAAAATACGGTGGAACTCCTTCTTGTCTATGGTATAATACAAGGCATTTATGGCTCTTACATTGAGTGAGACCTTCTTCAAATAACTTTCATCCCACTCCTTTTCCGGTTTAGGCATGATTTCTCCTTTCTCATTTTTCATCAAGGGTATATATGGACCAATCCTAACAACTCTCCATAGCTTATAGTCCGTGGCTTGCAAAAGATCTTCATTCTTGCTTTCCAATATGAATAATCATTCCCTTCGAAGAATGGAGATCTTATGGTTGATTGTCCCTCGATATTTTCGGTAGTTGCCATAGATCTTCTCTAAGATTGTTAAGTCCTTTTTAAGAGAACCTACTTTGATACCAAATGAAATCCCACTAAGGCAACCCAAGAGGGGGGGTGAATTGGGTTTCAAAAATTTTCAAGATGAACTCTCATAATTTTAATTTTGCACAACCACTAAGTATAAACAAAAATAAAAGATTAGAGAATAGAAAGATTTTATAACTTGATTTATAGTGGTTTGGCTAACTCTAAGCCTACGTCCACTTCCTTCAAGAACCCCTTGAAGTTTTCACTAAACAAGCCTTATTAATCAAGGCTGAAACTTTTACACAATGGAGATTTTGCAGGCTTAACTCTGAATCTTACAATTAAATCCCTATCCCAAGTTATGTACAAATAACCAAAGGACCAATAAAAGAACCTCTCTTTTCTTTTTGTAAGTGTTTGAAATTACAAGAGAAAAAATGGAAGGTTAAGCTTCCTTGAGTATCACAAATTTAAACAATGAAGCATTTTCTCTCTCTAAGATAATGTATGTCAAGAATAATGCAAATAGATAAGCTTAATATAGTTTTTTCAAAGCAAATCAATATAACAGTGAAATATTGAAGGTTCAATCGCAGAAAATGAAAAATCAATGAGCTATTTATAGTTTTTCTAAAAATATAGCCGTTACACAGAAAAACTAGCTGTTACAGTGAAATCTGCTTATATTTGTTCGAACGAATCATGTCATTCGTTCGACCGAACATGCAAAAACGTTCGACCGAAAGAAGGTTGAGCTCTCTAACTTCAAAATGATAAAATTCGTTCGACCGAATATATAATTCGTTCAACCGTTATTGAAAAAATGTTTAAACGAAAAATGGGAGAGCTCTCTAATTTTGAAATGGCAAAATTCGTTTGACTGAATTGCTTCGTTTAGTCGAAGGCAGAAACCATTCCGCCGAAGTGCCTTTAAGCCAATTCGTTTGACCGAATTATTGAATTCGTTCGACCGAATTCCTCTAGTTTTGAAAAAATATAAGGGTTGAAATTCAAGGCACTTTGGATTTCTAAAAACCAATAAAAAAGACATAGTTTTCGTACAAAATTTGGACCTTAAAACAATTTTTATGAGGGCTATATAATTTGTTCAAACAATGAAGTTCTTGTCCATTTAATTTCTTTAAAATAAATGCATTTTATAAAAGTAATATTCATGAGTTTAAATAAATACATTTTTCTTTATAAATTATACAAAAATGAAATGTGATTTTTTTCGTGACTTGTTCTTTCTCCTTTTTTTTTTTCATCCTTAATTATTCGATCTTTGTATTTTACTCATTTTATTTAAAAAAATATGGGTGTATGAAATAAAAGTCAATATGATACTGTAGCATAACCCATAAACAACTTTACTCATTAACTTTAACCACTTTAAATACACGCCTCATTTGAAATTCTTGTGTTAATATGATAGCATTGCCGTACTATTTTTTTTTGGCCAGACTACTTTTTTAATATATGATTTGTTAATTTTTTACTCGAAACTTAAATATTTAAACATATACATAAAAAATTATGAAACTTATCTATTAAAATTTATATATTAAAAGAATATCAAAATAAAAAGGTGATATATAAAATATTAAATTACATCATTTAAATAAATCTATCAAATGTTTGATTTTAAATTTCAAATAACACTCTTTCTTCATATATAGTGTATTTTTTTTTTATTTTAACATTTGCAAGAATATAAATTTTAATTAATAAGTTTCATGTATTACTTGTGTAAATATTTTCTAAATTCAAATAAAAAATTCGTAAATCATATATTATAACTCATCCAAGAAAAGAAAATTTGTTATGCCTTTCATACCAGGCGAACAATTTCAAATAAATTATATATTTGAGGTAAATAAAATTAACGAATATATAACCAACTTTATGTAGAAATTAAAAAAAAAAAACAAAAAACAACACCCTAGTTGCATAATAGGCAAATTTGAAGATTTTTGTTAAATCAAGAAATAGTAAAGGAAGATGAGGGATCATTTCTGAAATTTAGCTTCTTTTTTTTCAAATAAAACCTCAAGTGAGATCTGTAATGATCCACTCATAAATAAATTATCAAACATATAAAGTTAATTTTCTCATTTTCAATCAATTATTATTATTATTATTATTATCAATTTTGTGCGACAACAGTAATCTGTTTGTTTCATCGTTGGAAGTTGGAACGATAATCCTTGTAGCTTCTTCATGCCATTTGATGCCACCTCATCCCCCAATAGTAGTTATTTTGGTGACAGCTTGTGGAAATGGAACAACGAACAAAAAAATCTTATCTTGAAACACACCGTTTAACATTTTCTTGTTAGAAAAATAATTTGTTTTAGAGTAATTAATTTAGTTTCTTCCGAAAAAAAGAAAGGAGTAATTAATTTATATTAGTTTAAAAAAATACTTTGAAATTGAATGGGTTCTTATATTTACCAACATTATCTACAGCATGTTGAATTTTTTATGGTTTAAATGAAAATAATTAAATCCATTTTATGTAAAATCATTACAATTACGAGCCCTAAGTTCTTTCTTGTCCATCCTACAAATTAAAGTAACATGTATTCCTTGCAACGTCCATGACATTTCGATTTTCTATGTGTAATCTTGTCTTTAATTAACCCAACCAAGAAACCAACCATTTCTGTTCTCCGAAGAATCTGCAAAAACTAGAGGAAGAGAATTTCAGTTGGACCAAGTCTTGGAATTTGTGCATCCTCATATAATCCTGTCCTCTCACTTGAACGTTGGTTTCCCTCAGATTCCCCTTCTGTGCCTTGCCGCGTTTTTGCGCGGCGCCTGCAAATTAATCTTCTGTTCCCTTACGCTCCAATTATTATTTTATTGTCACCAACAATCTCTCTCAATTTTCTCTCTCTTTAAAATTTCTTGTGTCGAGGCCAAACTCGGATCGTTTTAATATTAATAGGAAACCATTGATGATAAACATGAAAACAATCCATTGTATTTTGATATGTATTACATTGATTTTTGTGTCGCTAAGAAGTCAAGTTTGTTATGGCCAAGACTATAGTGAGGAGAATACTGATGCGTCACCTCCTCCGGCACCTCCACCAGGTCAAGATGAATGTAATGGGATTTTCTTGACTTACAGTTTTACTAGTCGTGAAAAGACCTATCCCCTTGTCAAGAACGTAAGCGCTCAAGCTTGGGCGTTTAAGGCTATGGCCACAGTCTTGAATGCTGGTACTGAGGAGCTAAAGGCATGGAAAATGTTTGTAGGGTTTCAGCACAAAGAGATTTTGGTGTCGGCTACAGGGGCTACTACCATTGACGGAGGTGATTTTCCGGCTCAGGTTGGTAATGGGACCACGTTTGTAGGAAACCCTAAGGCAGACTTGAAGACGGCCGCTGAGACGGCGGGAGATTTTACTCAGATTTCGGTACAGATTGAGATCAAAGGCACTCAGTTCGGAGGCAAACCTTCTACAACTCCTATGCCAAAGTCTCTCAAACTCATGAATGATGGCTACAAGTGTCCTGCGGCAAAAAGAGATGGTAAATTTAATTCATCGAAATCTAATATACATTAGGTAAATAATTAAATAGGTAATCATCATCATAAAACAATCTATAAGATCTATTTGATGATTTCCTGAACACGGACATGCTGACGAGATAAAATTTTATCCATTTTCCTCCATTATTGTAATTGTGTTTAGCCAATTAAAAATGCAATATTCCCATTCTCTAGCGTCTATCCCTAACAACTTGGATCCAGAAACGATATCTTTATTACAATTTATATATATGTATTGTTGTTGTTGACAAATTGCATCATCCATTTATTTATACAGGAACCTATATGAATACATGTTGTAGAAGGGATCCCAAATACAAGGCTCCGCCACTGAAAAAGACCCAATTCTCACCACGGCAGCCGGGCGATCTCTCCATCTCTTATGATGTAATGCAATCCTACGGGAACAATTACCTTGCCCAAGTAACAATGGATAATATCCATCCCTTAGGCCGTCTTGATAACTGGAATTTAACATGGGAATGGCAGAATAACGAATTTATTTACAACATGAGAGGAGCCTACACTCACAGAAAGGATTCTTCTGAATGTATTTACGGGCCTGCTGGAAAATATCTCAAAGATTTTGATTTCTCCCAGGTGCAGAATTGCGAGAAAAGACCAGTCATTTCTGATCTGCCAGCAACCTTTAATAATGATACAAAACTTGGCAAGTTACCGCTCTGTTGTAGGAATGGAAGTCTTTTACCAAAACTTATGAATGAAACGAAAGGAAAATCGATGTTTCAGTTGCAGGTTTTTAAATTGCCTCCTAATGATAACAGAACTGCTCTTGCTCCACCTATGAAATGGCAAATCCGTGGTAAATTAAATCCACAATACAAGTGTAGTGCTCCGTTGAGAGTTGAACCGACTGAATTTCCTGACCCAAGTGGACTTCAATCTACAACTCCTGCTGTTGCGAGTTGGCAAGTAGTGTGCAATATTACAAAGCCAGAGGCGAAGCAAGCTCGTTGCTGTGTATCATTCTCGGCTTACTACAATGCATCTGTAATTCCTTGCCCGACTTGTTCTTGCGGATGTCCAGATACTGAAAAATGTAACCCCAAGGCTAGAGCACTGCTTTTACCTTCGGAAGCTCAACTTGTGCCTTTTGCTAACAGGACGGATAAAGCAATTGCTTGGGCAGGTATCAAACACAAGCGTGTTCCCAAGCCATTGCCATGTCCTGATAACTGTGGGGTTAGCGTTAATTGGCATATCAATTCTGATTACAAGGATGGATGGTCAGTTCGGATTACCCTCTTTAATTGGGTTACTTATCCCTTTGAGGATTGGTTCGTTGCTGTCAAAATAGACAAAGCTTTTGCTGGTTACGAAAATATCTACTCATTCAATGGGACGAAGCTACCTCAGCACAACAAAACCCTTTTCTTCCAAGGATTAAAGGGTTTGAATTATTTGGTGGGAATAACGAATGGAACTAAACCAGGTGAACCAGAAGTTCCAGGAAAACAGCAATCTGTAATTTCATTCCGAAAGAAAAACACGCCACGCATTAATATCCAGAAGGGAGATGGTTTTCCCACGAAGCTGATTTTCAATGGAGAAGAATGTGCACTTCCTACAGAATTGCCCAAAAGAGATGCAGCTAATAAATCGACTATCAATATCGTGCTGATTGTTTTCATCACACTCATGACTTGCGTGCTGATGCAACAATATCACTAATTAATTCCACCATTCATCATCACTCGCAACCATTTTTTTTCCTATATTCCTTTTTATGTTCTATTGTCTTATGGAATTTACGTTGGTAATCATTTGTATTTATTCAAGCACTTTGAGCATCCCGGTTTCGACCAAAAAAAAGTTCTTGACCAGTGCCGGACAGATTGATCTGTTTATGCATTAATTTGGGCAGATATTGAGAACAATGAAATGGTACTACCTCGATTCCATTCAAGTCCTACTTTAAGTGTTCAGTGACCAGAAATTCGTAACAAGTTACATTATACTTGATGTATAAGCAAAAAAAGATTGAATTACGTACTTGTAGTTATTATATTATATACATATTACAAATTGTAGTAATGGTGCAATCTCACTCGATCATTTTTTTCACATGGTAGTTGTTTTGAACTTTATTTTTTATTATTCTTAAATATATGTTTAGGCGAGAATCTTACCTAAAATTTTGAATTAAATTTAGACACTAATTTTTATTTATTTAATTTGTGTAATTTAATAGTTAACTCTAATATTAAGAAGTAACATTTAATGTTATCAATTCCAATAAATTTATTATTGAATTTATTGAAATGCACAAATCTAATGAATAAAAATTTATCATTATCCTGATCTATAGAGAGAGAGAGAAAAAATAAAGGTTGACTAATATTAAAAATATAAATTTTTTTATATAAAGTCTTATATACAAACTGAAGTAGTATGATAAAATTAATTACTTCTTGATTTATATTATTCATTTATTATAATTGCATTAGTTTTTTTTTTATTGACCAATAATAATATGCCATGTCAATTATCACTCATAAACTTCATGGCCTAGTTTTTGTGTACCTTAAACATTGGTGGCAACAATTTCTCTGAATAGCTATTACAGTCCGAGAGGTATTAATAATACGAGTGACAGTGACAGTGAATTCTATTTCAGGCAAAACTACAAACAATCTGTTTCTTCTCTATGCTTTTAGTGAATCTATAATGATGCTTACTAAGGAATGTTCATCAGTAGTCGTGACAAATCAGATCCTTATTTTGGGAAGAACGAATGAATGACAGAAGAACTTCCACAAAGAATCTTATAGAATTGAAATTCTTTAAGGTTGCAATCATTTCATTTTAACTCAAATTTTTTGTTAGAAGAACTGAAAGTTTTAGGGCTATGAGATCATAAATAAGAAAGCCTATCAATTTTTCTAAAAAGCAAATTTCTGGTGAACTCCACGGAGTATGTTGAGTTAGCCTGACTATCTTCAACCATTTGAATATATCCTCTAATCAATCGATTACTGACTAGGAATTTTTTTCTTTTTTCAAGAACTCCTTTCCAAAGCTTAATTTGATGCATCATACATGTTTTACAGCTAATGATGAGGACTTCCTAATAAAAATTGTACCAAGAATTTCTCATGTGAGCATGGCATCTATCTATCTATCTATCTATGGTAACAAATCATATGAATATTTCCTTTTCTCTCTCTTTTCTTATGAAATTATAAGCATATACATTTAAAATTATGGTAAGAATATTAATGTATGTCCTAGAAATTATTTGTATTATCGATTTTAGAGTATATAAATATTATATTTATTTTTTCATAAATAAAAGAAAGAATTATTTATTTACATATGTATGTTTAAATTATACTAAATGATAAAGTATAAATATGAATTATGTGGATGTTTTATTTAATAATTAAATAAAATTATCAAAATTATTCCCTACATAAATGATATAGATTGGGTATCAATATTATATAGTAGACATAGTGAATGCTGTCAGTGAATATTATGAGTTGATAATGAGAGTCATGTCACAAGCGAATAAATATAAATTTATGATTAAAGAACTATTTAGCAAATACGATCAAAGAAAAATAAATCAAATGATATGCATGTAGTTAATGATTTATCATAAGATTATACTAGTGTAAGAAAAAATCTTTTAACTTAAGATATCATAATCGAATCTTGTATTATGATTGTATATAATTTATATGGTGTATAAGTACAGGACTAGCCACACCTTGTATGATAAAGTCGATTTAATTGTACATTGATAATATAAGGATTTAGGTAATGGTCAAGAAATGAGTTATGGACTCGTTCAATAGTATATAAAGTTATTACTAACTCTATTCAAGTTTGAATTTTTACATGAATGTCGATAAATATTTGAAACAAAATCTCTGAATAGAGCTTCATTAATGACATATAAAGAGTTCATAAAGACAAGATCATGGCATATTGATCAATAATTCGTATAGTATCAAATCTAGAGTTTTAATTATCCATAAACTCTAGTTTAATCAGAAATGAATAACAAAAGTATATTTCTCACATAATACGCACTATCAAAGTCAAGTTAAATGGAGCATTACTTTATTATGGAGTATTATTTTATTGTAATTTAGGGATTAGGACTTATTGTTAACCCATTTTGAGTCTTTATGATCACACTAATATTCTTGAGCCTAAGATAGCTAATTGAGAGGGAAAATATTATTAAGAATGAGAGATAGCACCTTTCGAAATAATGAAGGCTAAGTTATATATATTTGTATGCTTATAAATTCTTTAAGAGTTAAAGAATTAGTAGCAAATGGTAATGGTAATCATTTATTTATAAATTCATTAATTAACTCATGGTTAATTGATTTAAATGAATTATTTATTCTTTAATTGGTTAAAGAAAGGGTAAATATGAATTATGTCATGATTAATGAGATTAAAAATGACATAATTTTATTGGTCAAAGTTTATTCAAAGTTTGACTTTTGGATTAAGAGATAATTATCAAATAAAATCTAATAAAATGAAGAATTTTTTTTTGTAACTCTCTCACTAACAAGCAAATAAGAAATGTTCTTGCTATCTCTCTCTAAAAATAACGTTTGGCCAATAATAACAAGGAAGAAATAGTTTTTTCAAGTTTTCGTAGGCATAAGAAGATATAGATTGAATAGACTGCATACATTTGTAGCTCAAATCTTCATCAAATTTCAGTTTGTTAAGGTAATAAATTTGAAAAATACACTACTACACATATATAATGATATATGTTTGATCTTTGTATAACTTACTTAAACTGGTACTTTTAGATGCATGTTTATAAACAACACCATAGTAATACGATTCCAACAAAAAATTTATATGAATTTTCTTGGAAAAAACAATTACTCTAAAATTTAATGCCTGTGACATCCTTAATCAGAATTAGAGATTCGTATAAATTCTTCTCTTATTAGTGGCATTGACAAATTAAAATAAATAATATATAAATCATTTCAAATTAGATATTAGTATTTAGGGTAAAAGAGTTATTATTTAGCATGATATCAAAGTAAATCTATCAAATGGGTTGATCCAACATGTTGTGAACTAATTTTAAGCAGATTAGATTGAATTGCTCTATTTATTACGCGGGTTCATAAGAATCGACCTATTGGCTAGAGATAAATGGGTTGACCCATAAACCTATTTTTATAATTTAAATTTAAAAAATATATAAAATAAAAAATACATTAATTATTAATAAATATAATATATTAATAATAATAATAATAATAATAAATATATAATATTAATACAATATAAATTACTTATATTATATTTGTTTGAAAAAAAGATTGAAAGAGAAATTAAATTTAAGTTTTATTTTTTTTATTTTTTAATTAAATAAATTAACTTACGGATTAAATAGGTTAACCTATTTAACTTATAGATCAAATACAAGTAAATTGATTCGTAATTAAATAAATCGATTTTATTTAACTTCTAACTCACTTAAGTAATAAAGTTAAACGGATGGATTTATGGATTGTCAAGCAATTTAATAGATCTATATCAAAGTATATTAGTCTCGATTTCACTTCATATAAATACTCTATAAACTGGCTTTCACATTTACCTCTTCGTCATTATCAAATATATGTAATCCCCTTGAATTGACCGAAGAATCATTTCCGTCCGCAAGGGGTCACAGTGCAGAAAACTGAGCTTTTAAAAATAAAAGATTTTACACATGACTGACTCGTCTATTCACAGTACATCACCTCATCACCATTGACATAAACTAATGGCAAGCAAAATATCCTTTCTCGGAAAGAAAGATATTGAAACAGAATACAAGAAGTAATGCTGAAGTGTATTTTAAAAAAAAGAAGTGACATTTATTTATTTAATAATTGATATATATATATAATAAATAATGATATAGATTTATTATTTAATAAACAGATGTCATTTTATTTATCATCTTATTTGAGATGTATTCTTAGAACTTAAAAAAAAAATCAAATGATATACGAAATTATGAAAGGGATTGAAGTTAGAAAAATTCAAAGCTGTATGTATTGTCCTCTTTATCTAATAATTGATATGAGAGTCATTTCTAAGGAAGAGGTCATGGTCATAGACTTGGTCAATTTGGATTATGCAGAAAAATGAGAACCTGCTTTGATAAGCCACTAATGATACTAATAATAGATATGTTAATGTATGTTCTAAGAATAAAAATAAAAAAGATTAATATAATTTTGTAATAAATTCTTTTTTAATATATAAATAATACTAATTATGCAAACTCATGTACAAATTCAATTATGCAAATTGATACAGAAAAATAATATTATTATTACATAAATATCTTATATTTTTACAGTGATAAAAGACAATTAATAAAAGCATATATATATATATATATATATATATGAAAAAAAAGCTCATTACCGAGGCCTTAATTCGGTTTTTTTCAGAAAAGGCCAATATTCCTCGAAAATGTTCATTTTAAAGAAAATATGACCTTCAAAATTTATCAAAAAAAAGTTTTTTGGTAAAAGATTTTTTCAACTAACCTTCGGAAGTACAAACTAGTTTTGAGAAATTTAATCGTGAATAAAAAAGTGAAAGGAACAAGGCAAAAGGCCTCAAAAATAAATGCATTCGACCATATATATTTGTCAGAAATACTATGAAGCCCTCGGAACAGTGAAACACCCTCGAAAATAAATAAATTGGACCACGTATATTTGTCGATAATCTATGAAGCCCTTAAAATGAATATATCATATTTAATGCAATATTTTTCAGTTTTTAAAATAATTTTTTCCATTTTTCACTTTACAACGAATCTGTAATATAAATAATTTAATCATTCTCAGAAATCAGAAATTCATAAGAAAAATAAATCTGTAAGTACATGCTATATTAAGTTTAATATTTTTTATAACAAAATAAAATTTTGATCTTTCATAAAATAAGTCTTAATCTTCATAAAAAATACCCTTGAGCTTTCATCAATTACTAATTAAGCTCCTCATGTTCACTTTGTACCTCTTTAATTATTTTCTTCATTGTGTATTTCAAAACACTAATTTGTATGAGAGTAAGATAATAAAAAATATATAAAAAATAATTACACTAGAACCAAATAATTCATTGTAGTTTGATATAAACAACATCACCAATGTTAAAAAAAAAATTATATATTCATATAAACAACATCTCAACAAACAAAATATAACAAATTAATTTAACTCAATATATCCAATACAATAATAATATGCTTACATAAAAATCTCAACAAACACCATAATAATATATTTATATAAACATCTCAAAAAAGACTAAAATGATTATAAAAACAACATCAATAATGCAAAAATAATAATATGCTTATATCAACATCTCAACAAATAATAATATGGTTATTAAAGCAATATCACCAATTTAAACAATTTCCCCAATGCAACAACAATAATATGCTTATACAAAACAACATTTCAACAAACACCATAATAAATTTAATTTAACCCAAATCACTAATGCAAGAACAATAATATGCTCATATAAGAAACATCTCAAGAAACACCATAATAAATTTAATCCAACATCAACAATACAAAAATAATAATATATTCATATAAATATCTTAGAAAACACCATAACAAGTGTAATTTAACCCAATATCAATAATACAAGAACAATAATATTCTTATGTAAATAACAAGTTAGATCAATTCATCGTACTATCGTTTTTAGGAAGATAAGTAGATAAGTTTTTAGGAAAATAAGAAGATGATGTTTTTGAAAAATTCATGGCATGATATTAGGAAGCTGTTATGGCCTTATCTATGTTTTTAGGCTGTATATAAAGAGTTTTGAATGAATAAAGAATTTGTTTTATATTTCATAATTATGATTCTTAGTTTCAATATGAAACTTAAATAATGCACCTTCTTTTAAAATCAAGTTGAAGAAACAAACAATAACTAAAAACAACCAAGTAACTCCATAACAGATTTTTGAAGCATAATAATCAACATCTACAAATTCCAAGCAACTCAAACACAAGAGTTAGACTAGAGTATTGCGTGAAAATACGTTAAATCTAAACTTTTGCATTTAATTTAGTTTCACGTAACTCCAAAGTTTGTATTGACAGAAACCTTAGATATTCTAAAAGCTAAGTAACCCTTGTGTCTCCAATTTATCAATAAAGTTTTAGACACAATCCATATTTTGTAGTTCTAGAAAATAAAAAATTAAAATATATATAGACACCCTAACTACTCGTAACTGATTGTAACTTAAAAATTTTTGGAATCACAAGTTTGTGGGATTTGGTTATTATCCCACATTGCTCAAGTTGGAGGATTGATGGCTTACCCTTTTATTATAAAAGGAAGCCATAAGTTGTTTTGTAATGT
>JAVXUL010003923.1:0-12766 GCA_035590515.1 Trichilia minutiflora | reverse complement strand
ATCAATCACAATAGCAACCACAAAGACAAGCACAATGTTTACGAAGGCTTCAAAGCCCTCAACCTTTTTATTAACACATTAAAAAAGATTACAATAACAATTCACTAACACCCTAGTGAAAGCTCAATTATTCTAGATTTTCTCTCTCTAAAATTTTCTCTCTCTAAAACTCTCTCTCTCTCTAGATCGAGTATCTCATGTTCCCATTACACGTTTGGATCTCTTTATATAGTGAAGCCAACACCCTTGGCTGCCTAGGGTCACAAGAATTCATCATAATATAATTTCTACTCAAACTCATCTTCGTGTGCCACGTGGCGTGTCACATCACCGTGCCATGTCATACTTCGGGCCCCCTCATGCCACATGTCGTGCCCACACTTGCCCCTTGGCCTATGCGAGAGGAGTTTGGTTGGGACTCGTTTGGCCACAAGGTGGTGCACTTTGAGTAGGACTAGGACTCCTCCTTATAGTAGGGAGTTTCAACTAAACAAGGAGTCCTATGAGAAAGTATAGTTGGTATCAAAACCTTGACATGCCACCCACTTAGCCTCTGTCAGTCCCATGTGTGCCCACCAGCGTGTTGGCTGCGCACCCACTAACCTTTGCTGGTGCCCATGTCTGCGCCCATTGCGTGCTACCCTTGCCCACGATGCTGCACATCCTTGTGCTCACTTGGCTGCCCATATGCCACTCTTACCCATGCTTGCTGTCCACACCGAGGCTATCTTGCACACCTTGCTGCCTACGCCGGGGCCTCTTGGCGCACCTTGCTGCGCACACCAAGGCCGCTTGGTGCACATTGCCGCACACCTCCAAGCCACTCCGCACACTTGCTGCACACCTCAAGGCCACACCCCACATGCTGCCGCACACAACTACAACACTTGTGCCCACTTGTGCCACACTTGGCACATCCATGCACCCCATCAAGACCCATTGCCTGGCATGCGTGGGCTACCTCCCTAGCCCACGCTAACCTCTCCGATGGGTAAGACCCAGGCATCCTAGCCTCGGCCATGCCTCGAGTCTACGGGTATGACACTTAACCTTTACAAGTCAAATTCAAAATTAAAGACCCATTTAATAGTGCTAATTAGAATTACATAATTACTGGATTAGCATGGATAAATATTTTAGTATTTGGAGTCATTTTTAAATTAACACATAATTACATGTTAATCAAAATTTAATAGTGCTAATTAGAATTACATAATTAGTGAATGTTAAAATATAAATATTTTTAGTATTTGGAGTGATTTTTAAATAGCATATAATTACGTGTTAATCAAAATAGTATTTGATACTTTCAAGGTAACGCTAGCCATTTTAACGAATTTTTGTTAAAATTATTAGAAATTTTATTGGGTAGGTGCCTTTAACTTAAATTTTTTATTTAAAATAATAACAAATTTTTTTATTCATTTAATTTATGTAATTCAAAAGTAACACAAATTAAACAGATAAAAATTTATATATAAATTTGAGTTAAAAGAGTTTGACGTAATCCTTACCTAGATTTTACATTCTCTAAATAATTAAATAATTTCACATTTTGGATAATCTTTATAATGTAGTCTTGTTCTTCCTATTATATTCAACTTTTTTTTTTTTTAATTTTTAATTCTTTTCACATATTTAAAATAAATTGAAGATTGAATCTTATGTTAATTGCCTCTATCAGTTAAGCAGATTATAATTTATGTTGTGTATGGATTTGATCAATGTGAAGAATTGAAAATATTAATTTTACCTAAACATTACTTTTTTTCCCAATCCTTACTCACTTCAAACCATGAAGTTTTCACTGCGGCACCTTCCTCGTCAACCCTCATCCAATTCCAAGTAACAATGAATTAAGCAAATGCCCTTCTTACTTTATCTTTTTTCTTTTATTAGTTTGTTATTGTAATAGAACGAGAATTAGAGGGGGATTAAAATTCAGATCACTCACCATTTATTGTCCTAAACAATATAACATTCCATAATTGTGTACAAGTCAAAATCAAAATTAAAGACCCATTTGATAATGTTTGTGGATGCAAAATTTCGTATATATATGGAACACTCAAATCTTTATATAAGAAGAAATTTGTTATATAACATACATTAAAGAGTTTTTGTCTTATCATAAATCATCCCTTTTATGTGAAATTTATGTCACGAACATCGCTAACATTCGTTAATGTGAATATTTCTTGACATAGAACCACAACCTATAAATCCCTGGTTCAAGTCTCTATGTTAGCAGATGCTAGCAACACATATGATATAGGTTTTATATGAGGGAGATGAGCTATAGCAGGTCAAAACTCCCTTTATGTACATTATCAAGGGTCTAACAAATTCTTTTCGATCTAAGGGTTCGGGTGTATGCATGTATGAAATTTCGTAACAACATTAAAAAGTACTATGTCATGTATATTACTAACATTCGCTAGCGTGGGAATTTGAATTAGGGATTTATATGTTATGGTTTTAACATAATTACCCTTGAGTTAGATCAAATCTTCACACTAACGGATGTCAGTGGCATCCGTGACATAAATTTCACATGGAGAAAGCAACTCATAGTAGATCAGAAAATCTTTTATATACATTTTTAAGGGTATAATAAATTTTTTCGGTTCGATGGGTTCAAGTCGAGTTATGATAGTTTATGGTTCAATTTTCTTTGAGTGTTAATGTACTCTTTGTTATCTTCTACTCTTACGGGATAGCTTTCCGTCTAGGTTTTTATGTACTCTTGCATGGCTTGAGCCTTCAGGTTTGAACATATATTTTTGGGGCCTTCTCTTTAGGCTTTGCCTTCATTAAGCCACATGTGCTCTCATACAGCCAAAGTTCATGATCTTTGCCTTCTCCAAACTACACGTACTCTCCGACAACTGAAGCTCATGGTCTTTTTGTAAAGGTGAAGGGAGGGTGCTCTAATAGTAAAATTAGCTTAAACAAACTTTATAGGTAAGACTTTTTGTTTAGTTTTCATTGATGGTGCCAACTATTAATGCACAAAATAGATCTTTGACTTTGAACTCCATACAATAGTTCTGCGATAGTGGCTAGTTGCCTAGTACCAGTAAACACAAAAAAATCTCAAAGTAATGCCAACTATCTAGTAAAAAAACAACTCTAATAGTTAAGTCGAAGGACTGAATATTAAGATGATATAATAGAAGAATAGTAATATTTGCAGGTTTAGAGTATTTAGTGTTACCAGCTTCTAGTGAAAGTGAAATAGTTTGAAGATGACGCAAAAGATGAAGATTGAAGTATATCGTAAGATAATGAATTTTGAACCTTTTGCATGTAGCATTATTCCACCCCCCTTTTTATAGATTTTATTGACATATCTTTCAAGTCCTCATGTTTAACTCTCAGAGAATGGATGACAGTTGATTTTCAGAAGGTTTCACATGCAACCCCCAACTAGTGGATTTCTTTTCTATCATTGTTTTGTGTCAGCATCATTCTAATGATGGTTATATAAGTGGTAGCTTAATATGCAATAATAGTATATAACCTAAGTGGAGGCATGCAACTATAAAGGTAGACATGTCTTTTTTCATTGTTTTCTATTTTTATTTGTGATGAATTTCAGATCTCTATCAGTGAGCTTTGACTTTAATTCCGGGTTTCTACTTGACCTCAAGTTTTACTCTCGTGTGTCACTTTCAATTTTGAATGAAAGATCTTGATACTTTACTTAAGTTAAACATTTGTGCTTTGTAGATATGCTTATTTTACTGAATTTAAGTAGTATACCTGACTTTCAAGTTAAGGTGTTATAATGTGTTGATGAGGGCTCTAGCTCATTTTTTGTGAATACTTTAAAATACCATCTTGACCTCCTGGTTAGAATTTAAGTAGCATTTAGTTGCTTCCTTCTTTTCTTTTTTTTTTTAATTGACCAACTGATTTTATAATCAAGGTTTTCCTCCTTTTGTCCAATTGCTCTCAATTTTTTCCAAACATTTTACATTTTCAAATTATCTATATATAGGATATCTAGGTAATTAAATAATTTTATACCTTGAATAAAATAGATAATCATTGCTATCAAATAATAATATGATAATCAACAAAATTTTATAAAATTAGAAATGAATGAATCAAACGGCAACCTAATTTTCTTAAACATGCTAGCATGGATGAATATTATTAATTAGCCATCAATTATGAATGAAAAGGATGTATAATATATAAGAACTCTTACTTCGTTCTATCCCTAATATGCTGCCCATCTATCTGCTTCAAAATGTGGTTTTAAAGCCATTATGAAGATATTTCTTCTAGGATTTGCAAGAATTAATTTGAAGAAATAGTTGGTCTACCAATTCTTTTATGATTGAGAAAAAGAAAAAGAAAAAGAAAAGAAAAGAAAAATAATATTCAAAACAAAAGAACCAAGTGATGATCAAATAAAGAATTTTGCACTCTTTCTAACCTACTTTTGTTCTTCCTCTTATATTCTTTTTTTTTTTATGATTTCTATTTTTTTAACATATTAGAAATAAATTAAAGATTGAATTTTATGTTATTTGCCTCTATCTGTTATATAGATTAAAATTTATATTATGTATACATTTGATAGATGTAGAGAATTCAAAATTTTAATTTTATCCATATATCATTTATCACAATCCATTCATTTTTTGAGTAAAATTCTTAAGACTAGTTTGAGATTGTATATATTTGTATTTTATTTTACAAACAAATTATAACACCAAGTTTTAAAAGGAATGGAGTGATTATCAAATAAAGAATTTGGTTGGCTCTTTTCCATTATTTTTGTTCTTCTTTATATTCGACTCTTCTTTATTTGATAATTTCTAACTCTTTTTCGCATATTACAAATAAATTAAAGATTGAATCTTTTTGTTTAAATAGATTGAAGTCCATTCTAGTATAAATTTGATCCATGTGTGGAGAAATCAAAATTCTACTTTAACCTAAATATCACTAATTTTAATTTATTCATTTTTCTACTTAAAAGTGTTAAGGTCATATTTAATATAGTTTGTTTATATTAAACTAAATTATAATAATTTAATTTTCATCTTATATTATCTGTGGAATAAAAGTAATTATATGGGCATAGCACTTTAATATCAAATATGATAGTGTCAATGAATTCACACAATTTGAGACAAGGCAATGAATTCACAAATGATAGTTTCATTATCATGAGTTCGAATTGTTGGAACCTCAATTTCAAACTCTAAAATTTTGTTGGAATTGATTGAATCTACTAAAGTTGGTTAATTTTTCTTCAATTGTATTTTCCCTTCTTCCCTGATTTTGTAATCAGATAATTAGCCAAAGGTGTTAGGCTTCAAAGAGATTGAGAAACTAATTTCATACTGCTTTCCAAAAGGTTAAAAAAATAGATAGAATTTGTATTACTTAAAAACTAGATATTTCAGTGAATTTTTATAAAATGTGTTAAAAAATAATGAGGTTATAATAAAAATTTTAAAAGATACAAATGAATATATAATCCCTACCAAGATTTTACATTATCGTGTTATATTTTATGTAGCTTCACAGATTTGTAAAATTTGTGCCTGATTTAAAATATCTCATGTAGATTGATTTTAGCAAAAACTTTATTGTAATTAAGATAAACAATTGGGTTTAATTTTTGTTCTCAACATATCTTAAGAACGTTGAAATAACTTCCTTTTCATGCCTATTTTGGGATCATGGTCAACAAGCCTTGATCATGCCTTTCTGATGCTATCAAATACCCTTTTCTTTTTTTTTAACAAGAACCAGAAAATCAATCAGACAGCTCAAACTCACTCCTTTCTGGAATTTCTTCAAATAGTTGCTGTGCATTTTATGAATCATAATTTTTTCCATATAATTGATCAGTTTCTTACTAAAAGTGGGGTCAATGCCATCTAATCTCATGAGTGATTAGCATACTCAAATATCCAGAAATGTACAGTTTGCGCTGCCATTGTAACAACGCAACTCAGAATTGATATGGACATGACACATACTCTCACGAACTCACACACGCAGACCTAGTACTACTAGTTATCAATGCCAAAATACATATCATACACACCAATTGTGAGAATGAGTTAACATTGATCACAGCGGGAAAGTTCATAGATGCATTAGATCAACGGGGGTGGTTACTAAATTAAGTCAACAAGGAAACAGCGGCAGGTATGTCATGAAAAAAAAAAAACACTTTTCATCCAGATAAGCATACTGGATCTTTGATGGAGTGATATATGCAATCATGTTAGTGCATTGATAACCGAGATGTGATTCATTCCTTTTCCTGGGTCCAGATCTTCACAGTCTTATCAATGCCGAGTGCACCAGAGGCGATAATGTTCTCTGTGGGGTGAGATGCTACTGACATCACAGCATCGGTGTGACCTTCCAATTTTTGAACTACTTTTCGGGTTTGAAGGTCCCATAAGTATACATGAGTATCCTCAGAACCACTAATGACATACATCCCATTAGTCACAGAGAAGGCGGATGAAATACAGTACTTTGAATTGGTATGGCCGGTGTACGTCTTCAAAAATTTTCCAGTTGAATAGTTCCAAAGTCTCTGCTCACAGAACATAAGAAATACTTATAAGATGAAATCACAATAAAGAAAAAGCAATAAAGAAAAATAATTAGAAAATTATAAAACAATTTTTGTACAGAATTAGACAATGACCTTTATATCCATTGGTTGTTCCCCTGCTGTCTATGCTATACGTTATGAATGCAAAAGTATGGTTTTGTATACAAACCCAATGCCTTTCTAGATGCTAGCAGAGATGCCAGCATTTAAACTTCCAAAACAATATAAATGTAAAATGTTACACCAACAGAAAAGACAATATATTAACTGCTGTAAACCAGTTTCAGTACCCAAATTGTGTCTTCTAGGATTTTCCTGTTCCGTAACAGAACCTCATAGCAACTATCTAAGTCAGGTTAATGTGCACCAATGCACAAACCAGATGTCAAAAGTGTGGAAGACATCGAAGCAAACAGTACTACCGGGCAAATTTTAACGGCTATTCTAAGACAACCAAATCACATGATACTTTCAATAAAAAAAACCTCGTATAGAGATAACAAGATAGTGTGGCCCCCCAAACAACAAATCCGACTCATATTTTTAGCCCTTCCAATTTTCTTCAATCAACAAACTTCAGATCGGTTACACAATTATATATTTGTATCAAACAAATTATAAGTCATTGTTTTGATAACCCATAAACAGGCAACAATCTTTCTACTCACTAATGATATGAAATATCACAGCTTTGAAAAAACCAATCATAAAAAATTGTGAGTTACATTTCAAATGCTGCATTTGCTTTATCTGTCCATACTTTACTCCCCCCAAAACTAAAAGAATCTAAACTTTTAAGGAATCATAAAACAAAATACACCATTCTCCTCTTATTGCTTTTCATCCTGTTACTTTAAATTTCATAAAAGGTTTCGTATTTTGCAATTAATAAAGCTTCTTCCCAAGAAAACAATGAGGTCACCCAAAAATAAATACATTTAGTTTGAAATTAAGAAAAAATACACCAACAAAACTAAAAACAACCCAAATTTTTGAAGAATCATAAAACAAAATACACCATTTGTTACCTACAACTTCACAAAAGTTTTCGCACTTTGCAATTAATAAAATTTCTTCCCAAGAAAACAATGAACCCAATCATAAATAAATACAAGAAATTTGAAATTGAGAGTCTTACCAAAGTATTATCAAGAGTTCCAACAAGAATGAATTTTCCATTCGGCGAAAACCGAACAAAGGAAACAGGAGGATTTTCATCATCAATCAGTGTCTTCATACAATGTCCAGTACCCGCACACCAAATCCTGCACAATCCATCATAACTGCTCGACACAATCATCGAGCCGTCGCGATTAAAATCAACGGCCGTAACGGGATCAGAGTGGGCAGGCAAAACCTTGAGACATTTTCCGGTTTTGACGTCCCAAATCCTAACCGTCTCGTCGTAAGCACCAGAGACTATCATATTTGATTGAGGGTTAAAATTGACACAGAAGACATAATTAGTATGGCCATTGAGTGTTTTGAGACAAGTTCCGGTCTGAACATCCCATAGACGAAGGGTTTTATCATCGGAGGCGGAGACGATGAAGCGGGAATCGGAGGAGAAGGCAAGGTCAGATACGCCTTCGTGGTGTCCAGAGAATTGTTGGATAGGAGAGGGATGAAGGGTAGAATCGGAATTAGAAATATCGGAGAGAGAGTAGGTGACAAGGGTTTTGTCCGCGGAAGACGAGGCGAGAAGGCGGCCATCGGAGGAGAATTTGACGGAGGAAATAGCACGGTGGTGACCGGTTAGGTTTTGGGTTAAAACGTAGGGTTTATAGGATTCTGACATGGGTTTTTGATTGAGAGGGATTTAGACAGCGGCTTTCTATGACAAAAGTGGAGAGAGCACGGCGGTCGGCCCGACGATCGACACACAGTACAGTTCGCACTAGCTTGCGAAGTTGTGGCGAGTCGACGCTGCTTGTGTTTGTTGCGCGATCATTCTAATTCTATTCCAGGGTATTAACATTTTGGTCCTTGGGTTTTGCTAAAATAACGAATGAGAACATATTGTGACTATTTGTGATAAATCAGTTTCTATAAAGTAGGGATGGAAAAAATACCCGTATCGGTCCATAGAAATTATTGGGATGATTTGTATCCAAAAACATTCATTCCCACTAGGCCTTTTAGAAAGAAAATGGGAATACGGTATATTTTTCTTTGACGTGCACCTAGATTCGGGCCAAATCCTATTTTCATGAACTCGCAATTTAACTCAGCCCCTGCCCGAAGTCGTAAATCATTCGATTCATATTGTGACCCAGTGAACCTTAAAATATGTAGGATTCTTAGATGCAATCATTCGAGACCCAGTGACAACGCCTCTAAGACTTCAACATTTTCCTTCTTCTCGAATCTAGCCCGAGTCAAGTCGACAACTTAACGCTGAAAAAAGAGGTTTTGCCAACCCTACTCTCGATCTTCAACTCAATGCCGAAACCGAACAGTGACCGTATTTCAAAAATCCTAACCTTTTGTTAGTGTTCCTCCTATTAACTTTCAAGATAATAAAATTTCTCGATGAAAATGATTGTTTTTGAAGCATATTTGATTTTTCCAGCGATTGATTCTTACTAAATAAATAAAAGAAAGAAAAGACCAGACCCAACTCATTGCATTGTGTCATTTGGTTTTCTTTTTTTGCATGAATTGTGTGACACCCAAAAATTTTCAGGCAGTGGTTGGATTTGAAGCTCGAAACTCCGTGATTTCATAGAAGAGAACAAGATCAGGGAGAAGAGAGAAAGTTGACCCATGAGCACAATAAAATTTGAATTTTTTAAATATTTGGACCGGCCCGAATCTGAATTTAAAAGCCCACACCACAGTCTGCTTCGCATTTCATCTTAATAAAAAGCCCGATCCAAAGCCTCATTTTGTTTAAGAGTGATGGTTTGGGTTATAATATAAATATAAAATAATTAAATAAATTTAAATTTAAAAATTTTAACATAAATAATAAATAGATTAATAAATAGATCGTATTTGTATCGAGTGAATAATAATTGTATCAAATTTTTGTTTGATCTTTTCAATTCGTTTATCTGTTAAAGATACTATTAATTGAATAAATAATCGTATCTAATCGGATAATCATATTTAAATGAATAATCATATACGGTGAGATAATCATATTTAAATAAATAATTATATATAATTAAATAATAATATTTAAATTAATAATTATATTTAAATAGATAATCATATCTAAATAAATAATTATATTTAAATAGATATTAATATTTTAATAAATTTTAAAATAATCAAATATTAATATTATAATTTTTATAATCATAATATTAAATATTAAAAATAAAAAATATATAAAATAAAATTTTTATTTATATAAATTAATATAATATATATCTTATACATTAATTTAAAAACATACATGATAATATATGCAATATTATTTTAAAAACTGTTGATTATAAAATAAAATTTTTTAATTATATTACCTTTTAAAAATTTATTTTGGATTGAAATTGAAATAATATCTCAATTTTTATTTTTAAAGTGAAATTTATCTTAATTTTTATTTTTAAAGTGAAATTTTTTTTATTTTTATAATAAAAAATATAAAAATTAAAAATTAATTTAATATTTAATTAATAAAATATTTTTAAGTGGTAAAAAATATTTAGATTTACTAACACTAAACTTAAAAAAAGTTTTAAAATTATAAAAAATATTAAAAAATTAATTAAATAATAATACTTAAACAAATAATCTTATTTAAATAAATAATTATATTTAAATAAATAATAATATTTAAATTATTTGTGTTTATATTTTTTTATATAAATAATAATCATATCATATTTATATGAAACAAATACTAATCATATTAAATTTATATAAAATTAAATATAATTTATTTATCTAAATTAATATCCTTAATTTTATCTTTCTAATCTTAACCTCAGTCAACCAATATTCGGTCAGGATCCAAATTTTTTACGGCTGGCAATTTGGGTTATGGAACAATCAAAAGGTGACAACGTGGATTACCACATCATTAATTTAGTAGACTTTTTCATAAATATGAAACCACCGGTAAAAGAAAATATTTGTAAAAATTCATGAAAACCAGTTGACTACCTAAAAGTACTGAATGTCTAAAATAGTTTTATTTCTTAATTTTATTTATATTATTAAAATTATTAGCTCACAAAAAATATTAAATAAAATTAAGAACATATTAAGACCCTCTAAAAAAATATTTTTATTTTATATATTATTATATTAAATAGATATAATTTTTTGCAACATAGATAAAAGTATTTATTTTTTATTTACTTCAAAATATACTAAAGCAATCATAGTAGTCAAAAATAATTTTCATTACCAACAAATACAACCTAAAAAAAGTAGTCAAAAATAATTTTCATTACCAACAAATACAACCTAAAAAGAGGTTTTGTCCATTTTAAAGAAAAAATTATTTTTATTTAATATATGAAATAGTTTTTTCTTTTGAAAAAATATTTAATATATTTTTATTTATATTATTATTGTTCTCTTTATAAGCTAATAATTTTAATAAATAAATTTTAGTAAAAAATTAAAATAAAATTATTTTAAATATTATAATAAAATTATTTTATTAAAATAATTTGGGGAATAAAATATACCTCTATAGTTTCAGGCAATTACGATACCCCTTTCGTTTTCTTTTGTAATAAATACCCTGAACTTGTAAGTTGTGAAGCTTATCTCTTTGTTATGCATCTCTATTCACAAGACATTTAAGAATCAAGGGTAAATAAGTAAATTCAAGTTATCAACAATGGTCTTCTATATTAAACTCGAATTGTTTCCCTCGGTTGCTTAATTTTGTCAACCTCAATACTCTTAAAAATTCTTTTTGTCAAGTTATCGCCTATTAATATATATCTTAAAAATTATTCATATTATCGATTTTTAAATTTATTATTTTATTTATAAATAAAAAAATAATTTTTTAATCACATATATAAATTGTTTTCTTTATTAAATCATATTAAACAATAAAATATGTATGTGAATAATATTAATTGGGCATTAATATCAAAGAATAGGCATACTAAATGCCTCACAATGATATCATAAGATAATATAAGTAGGCAAAAATAAGTGTATTATCATAAGAACATTAATATAGATTTATGATATATGAACTATTTATTAAATATGATCAATCATCGATAAGTCAACGACTTAGCAGTAGATTATACTATTATGAGATATAGTCCTTTGACTTATACATCTTAATCAGACCTTATATGGATGTGTATAATTCATACGATATATAAGTACAGTGTTAATCACGTCTTATATATTAAAGTTGATTTAGTTTTATGTTATTCATATAAGAGTTCGATTGATGATCAAGTTGGGATCTGTTAGCTCGTACAATAGGATTGAGAGTTTCCTTTGACTCTATCCTAGTTTGAGTTTGCAAACGAATGTCAATAGACATCTGAAATAAAGTCACTAGCCAATACTATATAAAAGCCACATGAAAGAGTTCATTGGACGTGTTTAAGACATATTGATCGAATATTCGTAAAAGATTTAATATAGTGTATTGACATGCTATAAACTCTAATTTGATTAGAATATGATAACAGAAAGACATTATCCATATGATATGTACAATCAAACGAGATTTGATAAAGAATTATTTTATTATGAATTACATGCTACAATGTATGAATAGTAACTTCGATCGAACAAATCCTCAATTCGTTCGAACGAATTTTGCGCAGTTTAGAGACAGAGAGTGTGTTTTTATTCGGTCGAACGAACCCCTATATTCGATCGAACGAATCTTTGCTATTTTGAATTATAACGGCTAGTTTTCATCTCTAACGGCTAGTTTTTGGTCCAAACTATAAATAAACTCATTTTCTCATTTGAAACTAGCTTTGCATCAATTATATTCATATCTAAGAGTCCAAAAACAAGTTTTGAGCTTATAATTGTTCATATATTCAATCAAACACCATGTTCTTCATTTGTATCATTCTCTTGTAAGAGAATTTTTATAAAGAGTGTATAATCTTCTCTTTGCTCATTCTCAATTTGTAAAAAATGAAAGAAGTGGGTCTTTCACTTAGGTATTTGAGTGCTTGAGAGATTTGATAACTTAAACACTTGTAAAGGTTTGGA
>JAVXUL010003912.1:0-12766 GCA_035590515.1 Trichilia minutiflora | reverse complement strand
TATTTAAATATATTCAAATCATAAACTCTATATTAATCTTCACAATATATTATAGATAGAATTTTAATACATAATACATTACACAATCTTAATTTTAGCTTGTAATCAAATTATTAATTAACAACACGAATAAAATATAAAATAATATAATTAATATTATTTATTAATTATAAATAATATTTATAATATATCTCTAATATCAATAGCACGTTAATAGGAAACATTTAATGACACGCTAATTAAACGATAGTCCTAAAACGGGAAGCACCGCAAGGCCTCTCCGACAACCACCGGAAACCGACGCCACACTCCCTGCAACTCCCCTTGAAACTGACGATCCCCAAAACACAACGGGAATTAACCACTCGCCATACGACACTCGATGCCCCAGTTTCGGATTCCCAAGACGACTCGTCTGATCCCATTACTGAAGAACAAAAATCCCAAAACCCTAACCCCGCCGAAACGGGTCCAGATCCAAGGAAACGGCACCGTAGAATGCGATTTTTCACTGAAATGAATGGCAGTCCTTCTTTGGCGAGGAACCGTGGCCCCAGATTCTGCTGCCTATCCAAAGACGTCGATACTGAAGCCTTAATAGCAATCTCAGTCATTTCTCCAAAAAAAAAAAATAGCAATCTCAGTCAGTTTTCCGGTTGATTCACTTACTGAAGAAGAAATTGACGCCAATGTAGTCACGAAAATGGGCCGTACTGAGCAAGCAAACTATATTGTAGTCAGAAACCACATTCTGGCCGTTGGAGATCAAATGTTCTGTGTGGTTGACCAGTGACCATGCGCTAGAATCAATTCGGTCCGAGCACAAAAACCTAGTGGACTCGGCTTATAATTTTCTATTAGAACATGGTTTCAATAATTTTGGACCATTAAAGAAGCGAAATTGAGGTCATTTGACGGAGTAGAGAGGGCAAATGTGGTAATCCGAGGTGCGGGACTTGCTGGGTTAGTTGCCGCAAGGCAGCTGGTTTTGATGGTTAAGGTTGTCATTTTGGAAGGCAGGGCCCGTCCCGGTGGGCGTGTGAAAACTCGCAAGATGAAGGGTGATGGAGTCGTGGCTGCCGCGGATGTTGGTGGGAACTTCCTCGCTGGAATAATGGAAACCCACTTGGCGTTCTGGCTAGACAGCGTGGTTTACCACTTCATAAGGTGAGAGATATTTGTCCTTTGTATCTACCTGACGGTAAAGCAATTGATGTTGATATTGATTCAAGGGTACAGGTGTCTTTCAATAACTTGTTGGATAGAGTTTTTAAGCTTAGACATGATATGATTGAGGAATTTAAATCTGTTGATGTTCCATTAGGGATTGCACTAGAAGCTTTTACAAATATTTGTAAGGTTGCTGAGGATTTGCAGGGGCAGATGCTCTTGAATTGGCATTTAGCAAATTTGGAGTATGCAAATGCCTCCTTGATGTCTAATTTGTCAATGGCCTATTGGGATCAGGATGATCCTTATGAGATGGGCAGTGATCATTGTTTTATTCCTGGAGGCAATGAAAGGTTTGTTATGGTACTTGTTGAGGATCTTCAGATATTTTATCAACATTGTATTAGATATGGTGTTGATGGGGTTATGGTTTATGCGGGTGGGCAGAGTTTCGTGGGGATATTTTTCTTTGTACAGTGCCATTAGCTGTGCTTAAGAAGGGAACAATTGAGTTTGTACCTGAACTTCCACAATGAAAAAAGGATGTAATACAGAGTTAGGATATGGATTGCTAAGTAAGGTTGCTATGTTGTTTCCACATAATTCTTGGGGTGGAGAGATTGATACATTTGGGCATTTGACAGTGGACTCAAGCATGAGAGGTGAGTTCTTTTTGTTTTATAGCTATTCTTCAGTATCAGGAGGTTCACTTCTCCCGGCTCTTGTTGCAGGTGATGTTGCAATTAAGTTGTGGAATCTGTGAATAAAGTGCTAGAGATATTGCAGGGTATTTACCATCCAAAAGGGATTGTTGTTCCAGATCCAATTCAGGTCATCTGTACCCACTTGGTGAAGGATTTCTTCTCATATGGGTCTTATTCATATGTTGCTGTTGGTTCTTCAAGCAATGATTATGATATTATTGCTGAGAGCATAGGAAATGGGAGAATTTTCTTTGCTGGGGAGGCAACTAATAAACAATATCCAGCGACAATGCATGGAGCGTTTTTAAGTGGGATGAGAGAGGCTGCTATCATCCTTAGAGTGGCCAGAAGGACACTTGCTCTAACTAACAGAGCAGATAATGATGGTGTGGAAAATGTAAATTTGGATCAGTTGTTTGAGGACCCTGACTTGACATTTGGGATCTTCTTTGCCTTGTTTGATCCAAGGTCTAATGATCTTGAATCTCGTGCATTGTTACGTGTCAAATTCCAAGGTGAAAAAAATGGAATCTGCTCGTCTCTGTCTCTATGGGCTGGTATGGAGGAAGCAGGCCGTTCAGCTGAGCAAGATAGATGGAGATGGGAAAAGGATGAAAATGCTACATGATGACTTTGGGGTGAGGTTGGTTGCGAGGAAAGGTATATATACCGCTGGGGAGTCTCTTATTACATGCATCAAAGCAGCCAAATTCAATCTATTCTAAATGAAGGTATTTAAAATATAAGCAATGGGCACCGATAGAAACAGAAGTTTTTTAATTTGCTTACTCTTTAGCTTTCCACTTTTCTTTTCTACTCATTTGTCTATCGATTCATTGGATGGAGACGGCCTAAATTCAATTTTGTGGATGCTTGCAGATTCACAGCACTTGATAATGGATTTGAATTTACAATATCATTGATTTCATTTCTAGTTTTTGTAGTTTTTTAGTCTTCTCACTTTGTTGTACATTAATTTTTTAAATGAAGATCTCCTAATCATCCCTCAATTTTTTAAGGTTTGCTCTTTGGAAAACTCTTAGGTGATCTTTGAAGGCTTTTTTATCATGTGAAATTAATTGCTAATCCATTTGTACAAAAATTTCCTATTCTTGAAATTATTGTTAGTTATTTTTAAAAAAATGAAACGATTGCTAGTTACAGTTAAACCTGTCAAACGGACCGGGCCGACTCGGCTTAGCTCGGCCCATTGCGGATCGGCATTTAAACGAATCGAGTCGAGCCGGTCCATTTATTATGTGGACCAATATTTTGCTGGTCCTAACCCGACCCGCGAATTAACAAGCCTAAACGAACTGGTCCGCGGATCGATTTTAAAAAATTTTAATTTAAAAAAATATATAAAATACACTAATTACTAGTAAATATAATATTTTAATAACAATAATAAATTTATAATCTAAATACAATATAAGCTAACTATATTATAAATTAACATATAAAAATTTTAACAAGTAAAATAAAAGTTTCATCAATAATTTTAAATTTAAACACATGATCTCAAATATCAAAATATACTAATCCAACATCATTCAATATTAATAAATAATAAGTTTAATATCATTATTAACATTCAAATATAATCAATTATCATTTAAATATAAAGATAAAAAAAAATTAAAATTTTTTTTTATTAGATGGGTTAAACGAGCCGGTTTGCGAGTTAAATGAGTTGGTTTATTTAATCGATTTTTATCGATTTTTATCGACATCAATGATATATGGTTTATTTAACCTGCGGGTTAAACAAGTCGAATCAAATCGGTTCACGAATTAAACAGATTAATTTTTTTTTTGTCCTAATCTATTTAAATAATAAATTAAACGGATCGATTCGTAGATGACCGACCTATTTAACAATTCTAGTTATATTTAGAAGTCAAACTTCTAAGCCCACAATGGGTTGAGAAGGATATCCAGATATAACTCTTCGCCATTCTGGGCTGGTATTCTCATGTGGCCATATTACCTATCTAACTAATTAGCCACTAGTTATGATGAATGGCATCGGGCATGGACCATGTCCCTATTCTTAAATAATGGGCTTTTGACTAATCTCCTTCTGACAGGTACCCCGTTCATTAAATTAAAAGGAAAAACCTGCGACGCGCTAACTTTCAAAGACAGGTACGCGTACAAATGGCCACCCAATGTGGTACTAATATGAAAATAATTCTAACATTTCGAAAAAGGAATTTGGAATTTGCGTATCAAACGGACCCTCTGCCCGGGGTCCACAAGCATTCCCTGAAGGAACGTATCCTGGGAACGTGCAACGTAGTACTGAAATTTGGATCAACTTAATTCGTTTTTCTACAACAATAATTTATTACAATTGTAAATTTATAATTATAATAAAATTTTGACTAACGTACTAGTGTTCTTAAATTATTTATTAAAATTTTATTTTTAATTTTAATATTTAATAAAAAAAATTTATAAATTTTAATATATTAAAAGTTATAATACATCAAATATAAAATTTTAATAATTATATACTGTACTCAATTACCAAAACTTGAAATAATTACGAACATGAAGGAACAAGAAACCTAATTGTCGCAAATATCGAAACGATGCTTCCTCTCCTTGCTTCAGACGCAACTGTCACGTGGGACCACTGAAAGCATTTGCTGGGACCCGTATGCCGACCTTCCCAAGCTTATCAGATCAAGGCCGACAGTTTGGAGACCCACAGAGTAGAACCATTCACGTTCTTAGTACACGTGTCATTTGTTCTTTCGTTCGAATCCAGCACCACCATTCCATTCCATTCCAGCGCCTCCTCTTTTCTCCTTTAAATTTTTTTTTTCTCGTTTTGACTGTTACTTTCTATTTTCCGTCGCATTAAACACCTACACCCGCCATATTTATTTGACACCTGTCAAAGAGGAAAGATGTTGGATGCACAAAGGCAAAGAGCGGTAATATTTTTTCTTTTATATTATCTCGAGTGGAGTGGCTGTGTCTCTTTTGTTTTAACGCTCACGTCGGTTAAGAAGTCATGTTCTGATTGGCCAAACCGTTTGGCTTTCTATTTTCTAAATCGCGTCATCTGCGCGTTGGGAGATGTTATAAAAGCCACCAACTCAAGTGGAGCAAATCCATCGTCAAGAAACTCGAAAAATAGTGTTATTATTACATTTCCCTGAGAACTTATTTAAATTCTTTAATATTTTTATTTGCGATCTTATCGTGAAAAGTATGGCTGAAAGGAATCAGCAAAAGAGCCAAGAATACCAGCCCGCTGTTGCTGACGAGGGTACAGTGGAGACTAAGGATCGCGGGTTGTTTGATTTCTTGGGGAAGAAAGAGGAAGAGAAACCTCAGGAGGAAGTGATCGTCACTGAATTTGAGAAGGTTAAGGTTTCTGAACCTGAGCCAACAAAGTTGGAGGAGCAGAAGGAGGAAGAGAAGAAACCCGGTCTCTTGGAAAAGCTTCATCGATCCGGCAGCAGCAGTTCTAGCTCTGTGAGTAGCTAATTCTTTTAGTTACAGTTAGGATTTTTACCGTCATTTTCTCATTAATCTTACCCCATTTCAATTCTGTGTATGTAGTCAAGTGATGAGGACGGCGAACGAGCAGAAGAAAAGAAGAAAAAGAAGGAAAAGAAGGGACTCAAGGAGAAAATCTCAGGAGAAAAGGAAGAGGAGAAGCACGAGGACACAACAGTCCCTGTTGAAATGTGTGATGAAGCACCGCCTGTTCAAGAACCGGCCCATCCTGAAGAGAAAAAAGGTTTTCTTAACAAAATCAAAGACAAACTACCAGGACATCAGAAAAAGGCCGAAGAGGTTGCTCCTCCTCCTCCTCCTCCTCTGGCGGAGTCTGCCAACATCGAGGCGCCAACTCATGAAGGAGAGGCTAAGGAGAAGAAGGGCATTTTGGAGAAAATCAAGGAGAAACTCCCTGGATACCACCCCAAGACTGATGAGGAAAAGGAAAAAGATAAGGAGAAAGAAATAGCTTCCCATTAAGAAGACAATGATTATGTGTTTGTTGAAAGTATAATGATCATATCGTGTGGATTGTTGCAGATTTTGTAATTTGCTTAATTATATTTTGGTTTTTATTTTGTGGTTTAAGCTTAATATGAGTTCTCTGTGTATGCGCTGATATGCAAGTAAGTGTTTGTTCTTGTGAAAGGATGTTTACTGTATTTCTTTTCTATTGCGAGTAAAAGAATATCAAATGATTTCATTGCTTACATGTTGCGTGATGCTTTACAACCCGACCTATGCTTTTTTCTTTTAATTAATGAATAATTATACATTTAGGATAATTTAATATATAATGCACATACATAGAATGTGGACACACGAATTATCCAGAAAGTAGACGTTTTGAATCCAAACCGGAATGCAATTAAATAAATCAGTTTAAAGTTGATTAAGGTTTAAGACTTTCAAGGACATACGCAATAGAGGTCAATTTTGTCATTCTGCGGAGTACATCGATCATTGATCAAGAGCCAAGTGTGCCTATATGATCTTGAAGAGGCAGGACCTCAATAATGCTAGGTTTTTTCGATAAATAATCAACGTAACATCTCAGTGATCTCACATTTAAATATTATTGTGTATAGTATATAATTATCAGTCTAAATTGAACCAATATTTAGTATAGTTAGTTTTTTATAAATTTTAAAATAAAATTATAAAAAAAAATTAGTAACATTAATTTTAATAAAATTAATTTATTTTTAAATAACTTAATAAACAATGAGTTTTTTAATTTGTTAAATACCCTTTGTATGTGGATTGAAGATGGCAGTATCAGAATGTCCTAAGATTTGTGGCTGACAAAAGATAATTATAATCGTTGACAACATATCAATGTTGCACATGCTGACCCTAAATTCAATAGAGTACCAAAGCAACTTATCACTTACCATCCTCCTATTTTTTTAAAAACAAAATAATCGTTGGAGTTCATTTAGTTGTAGAGAATGTAAATACAGCATAATGCCATAATGCTCGTAATAAAAAGCAACAGAATGAAAATTCAGCTATATGCTATAATATGTGAAAACGGAACCTAAAAATATAATACTACAAATTTAGCGGTACCAGCTTCATTCCCCCCTCACCAGTTTCATTGTCATAAATAGATGAAATTGTGACTGGATCGGATACAAACCTGGATACAGAGAACGGCCGTAATCTTCCAACATTGTTCAACAATAGCAATCATTTTTGTTTAAGAAATTGACAAAAACTTAACTTATAATTTTAAAAATTATTTAATTTAAAAAACATTTTTAATTTAACCGATATTTTTTTTTTTGAATTATTTTACCTTTTAAAATAAAAAAAAAAATGAAGCCACTTCTATCTCTCTAACTTTATTTTTTAAATATAATAAATTAGATCTATATTTCACTTCTTTTTTCAACTTATTTTTAGTCGTAAATTCAACTAAACGAGTATAACCTATGAGGTTTTATCTTTTTTTTTTTGTTTTATATTTAATCAAAAATTAGAATATTAAACAAAATCGATATATATAATTAGAATTGTGTAATAATTTAAATGTAAGAAAAATAATAATGAGATTTAAATATTGTGTGATGGTTTAAATATATGAAAAATAATATATGATTTATATAATTTGATAAATCAATTTTTTGGATGAAAATAGTTTATCAAAGAGGAATGAAAACTGTCAAAATTTGTTATCGAGTGAAATCATGTCTATTATTGAGAGTGATTAATTTCAATAATTAAGAAACTAAATTTGAGATTATATAAAACAATAGATTTTGATAGCGATTTTGAGAGTATAAAATACAGTTGATTTCAAGAATCAAAATTTAAATTCGAGTATAAAAATATAAATAAATTTCGAGTATAAAGATTTTAGCCGATTTCAAATGGAAGTATAAATTAATTTCAAGAGTGGCAAATACTATATTCAAAAGTGACAATTATACTAATTTTGAGAGTGTTAAGTGTTACATTCAAGAGTGATGATTTAATTTATTTTTACGATAACAATACAGTTATGCTATTTCAAGGACGGAGCAGTGAAATTCGATAATAAAAATTATATATTTTTAAAAGTGAGAATACATTGATTTTGAGATAGAGAATTTAACGAGTTTCAAGAGTGAGTTTATTTATTTATTTATTATGAGCGAGACATACTTCATAGTGTAATAAAAAAAATTTTAAGTAACAAATATTGATAAAATTCAAAATTCAATTTTTAATAAGACACTTAAAATGACGAAATCAGAAGATGAACCCAAGGGAGAAACTCAGTGAAAGATTCAAAGATGACGAAGAAACAATAATTGATAGTTATTGCAAAGAGCCAACATCACAAATATCCTTCTTATTCTTATGGTATTTATAATGTTGGTTCCTTTGCAATAATTACTATCTTTTATTTAATAGTATATCGATTAATTTTTACTTAAGGGTAACATTTAATTAATCTACTGGTATAATAACAACGCAAAGAAGTAAAAGCTGATAATTATTAAAAAGAAGTCAATACTATAATACCATAAGAACGAAAATGGTATTTGTAATACTGGTTCTTTTGTAACAATTATCAGTTGTTGTTTTTTCATCATCTTCGAATCCATCTATTGAACTTTTTTATTGGTTTCATCTTTTGATTATATCTTTTTTAGTATCTTCTCGAAAGTTTGGTTTTGAGCTGTATTAACATCTATCACTTAAAAATACTGTATTACACCATTTAAAAATATGTCGCGTATAGGATTGAGCTTCAACATTGTCATATCATCAAATTGTGATCTTGAATAAGTAATATTAACTTTATAATCATATAACCAATAATTATATTATATTATAATAATATTACTTTTTTCACTAAAATTTGAAAACATAATGATAATATTGTTTTTTTTATTAATGTACAGGTAGTGAAAAAGATTGTTTTTTATAGTAAAAAAAAAGGTTTGCATCAGAATAAACAAACAACCAAACGTTTTATCAATCTATATTCTTCATTACTATGAATCTTACAATTACAGCTTCTCACTTCGTTGATGAATTTAATGATTTCACTTCTTTCTTTACCTTGAATAGCGTTATTTCATAATTGGAAAAAGTATCTATGGAATCTTGATCAATAATATCACTTTTATGATCATAACATTCATAATTACTCGAGATAGCACTTGTATTATCAATACATCAAATTGGTTTAAATCTCAAGAAAAATAGAGTTGAAATATAATATACTTTAAAAAGAAAGAAATATTCTTTCTTTATGTTTTGTGAGTTCGAATATCAAGAACCTCATTGGACTCATTAGATTTTTCAGCTAAATCTCTCTCTTTTGATTGTGAGATATATGAAACTATTAGAAAAAAAAAAACTAAGGAGACAAAAATGAATAAAAAGATGGTTTTGAAGTTGATAAACCACTTTTGAGTAGTAAAGTCAATATGGTTGATTGAAGGCGATTGATACGAATTCAGTCAAGGGAGATTATATATTATTGATATCAATTTTGAAGATAAGTTGTATTTGAGGACAAGGGGTATCGAAAGAATTATATTGGATGATAGTGAAAAAATTGTATTAGATGACAATGAAGATGTGTTGGTGTTTATAGGCGATAAAGATAGCTTGGGTTTAGATAAGGGTGAAGATGATGATTTAAATTTTATTGATGACAATGAAATAGATAAAAAAAGGTGACGATGATGATTTGTATATTATTGATATCAATGATGAAAAGAGGAAAATTATTGAAGAGATGGAGAATAATAATAAACATTTGTGGAAATAGCAGAAGAAAAATACTTGGAAATTGAGAAAGTCAAAAAAGAAAAACAAAATCGTAAAATATTATTGATGATAATATTTAAAGGATTCTTGTCAATTATGTTTTAAATATGAAAGAAATCTTTTAGAAAATTCTTTATCTTTGAGATATGAGATTTTAAAAAAATAGAGAAATGAATTGACGCATTAACACATCTCTTTCACTACGTTTACACATGGAATTAAGGATTTACTGTTACTAGAGAAACCAAAATATAAAAAAGAAAATGACTATTACTAAGGCTGAGAAATTTGCACGCAAAGTTACAAGAGATAACATACATAAAGGATAATTTTGCGAGCAAATTCTATCTCAGCTTTAGTGATGATCATTTTTTCTCATATTCTGGTTTCCTTGATGGTGATGACTTCTCAATTTCATATGTAAACTACAATAAAAGAGATGTGTCAATACATTAATTCATTTATCTATTCTTCTAAAACTTCATATCCCAAAGATAAAGAGTTTTCTGAAAGATTTTCTTCTATGTTCAAAATAGAATTGATAAAAATTCTTTGAATATTATCATCAATAATATTTTACGAGTTTGTTTTTCTTCTTTGACTTTCTCAATTTTTTTGTATTTTTTAATGTTCTTCCGCAAACATTTATTATCATTCTCCATCCCCTCAATAATTTTTCTCTCTTAATCATCGACATCAATGATATACAAATTATCATCGTCACCCTTTTTCATCCTTCATTATCACCATCGGTAAAATCTAAATCATCATCTTTACCCTTATCTAAACTTAAGTCATCCTCAACACTTACAAACACCAACTTATCTTCATTATTATTCAATACAATTCTCTCGAGACCCCTTACCCTCAAACACTACTTGTCTTCGAAACTTACACCAATAATATACAATCTTCCTTAACTAAATCCGTATAAACCGCTTTCAATCAATCATATTACCTTCGCCACTCAAAAGCGGTTGATCAACTTCAAAACTATCTTTTTATCGATTTTTATTCTTCCTAGTTTTCTTTTTCCTAATTTCATGCACTTTACAATTAAAAGAGAAATCAACTGGGGGAGAAAGACGATTTGTAATATCTGTAAAAAGGGATAATTAACACAGATTCAGAGTCAAGAATAGAAATAATTTAAAATAATAAATCAAAAAAGTTTTAATAATATATAATATAATATGAGAAAAGTTAATGAGAAAAAAGACATTAATTAATATAACTTGATCACTCTTAATATATATAACTTAATCACTTTTAAAAACTAATTACCTTATCACTCTCGAAAATAATTATTAATATTCTATATCGCTATCGAAAATAATAAATATACAATTCTCGAAAATAAAGTAATTTTAACAATCGAATTCATGTCTATTATATTCTCAAATTTTGTTACACTGTCGTATCTACTGTCAAAAATAGTGTATTTCTAATTGTTATACTTACTCTCGAATATAGTTGAATTTTACATTCTCGAAAAAAATATAAAATATAATTTTAAAAAATCAATTCATTTTGCAATCAAATTCGATATTTATCACTCTCGAATTTATTTTCAAATAAGTATTTAAACTATGTCTCAAAATTAGAACTACCACTTTAAAATTTGATCATAATTAATTTTGAGGATGATGATTTATTTCTCGTCACTCTCGACATATATATATATATTATTTTCGAAATTAATAACAGTTCAATTTTGAATAATTTTTTTTAATGAAAAACAAAATATTACACATATATATATATTTAAATAGAATTGTTATTCTTAAAATTAATCATAATTAATTTTCAGGGTAATGATTTATTTTCAAACACATATTCTCAATTTTTGTATTATTTAACTAATATGTAACGTGAATTATATGCTCATTTTATTTCAAATCAACTCTAATAAAAAAAATACAATACTAATTGTTCAAAACCCACAGTTTAAAGTTTTATACAATTAAAATTATACTGTTGTTCTTATCGTTGTCTCGAAAGTAAGATCAAAAGTAATTTAATAAAAAAAATAAAAACATATTCAAGAATAAAAAAAGTTAAAAAAAAAAAAGAAAAATAATATGTATATAACTTGAAAATGATTGTTTATTTTGAATTATATGATATGAAAATAAAATTATTTTAAAAAATTATTTTAATTAAATTTAAAAACCTAATTTTAATCAAGTATAAATTATAAGTTGAAAATGATAATTTTTGTCAATTTTCCTTTTTCTCTCGTGCTCGGAGTACTGGGTATTATTATACACATTCTAGCCAAATCCATAAACTAATATCTCGCGGTATCCAACCTAGATCCTAATAGCATCTGTTCATACAGGATTTAATAGAGTCTGTATGGGTGGTCATGTCTTGTCTTCTTTGTGAATAAAAGGGCGTCCAAGTGAAAATGAAATGAAAGAGTAACGTGATTCTTTGTTTCGCAGTAGCGGATAAGTATTTTGTGAAAACACAGTCTGATTCTGGTAAGGCAACGTCTGCTTTTGACAGAATAAAAGAAATTATTATTTTTTAATTATAAATCACTAGTTTACTCTAATGATAATGACCCATTTCCTAATTCGCATTAAAGTCGCTTTTATTTTTCGTATAAATTATAGACAAGTGGTTAGAAAATTATAATTCAGCAGGTTCGGTGTATGAGTTGAAGTTTTAACATGACCTGATAATAAGTTTTATCCGCTTTCTTGGCCACATCTAATTGCTCATTAGCAAATGATTGTAATAGCCTATGTTCGATTATGAATGACCACCTTTACCTTATTCATCACTTATCAATAGGTCCAAGGATATTTATGAAAATTGATACTGGACTATTCCAGTTTGAAATGATCCACAAGCATAATACAATTAAGCCCGTATCAATTTCGTTAATGGCGATAAAATAATAATGTTAAATTAAGGGTAAATGATACTTTATTTAATTTAATACTTTCATATCTCTTTTTTCTTTTTAATTAAATTATTTTGCATTCTCTTTAATATTATAAATTTAAACTAATAAAAAAAATTTATTGCACAGGATATTAAGTACTTTTTAAACAAATTGAGAATATCAAATTTAAACCAACAAAATTTTT
>JAVXUL010003881.1:0-12768 GCA_035590515.1 Trichilia minutiflora | reverse complement strand
TTTGATAATCACAATTATCAAATTTGAATATGTAATTTACAATAAATTATACATTTGTATCACATAGGGGCAAAATGATTATTTTGCACTAATATTTTATCTTCTCCTCCTTTATGGGAACGTTTAGGGAATTAAGTAGATCGTAAAGGTTCACCATGACTCAGCCATGAGTTAATATCGAACACTTCTATTTCGAATAATTTGGTCTTGAATATTTTGATACCCAATAACTATGACTAGTGTCTAGCTACGCACTATAGTCCCTAAGTTACGATGAAGAAGTGTTTTCATCAAAACTTGTAATGATTACACATAACATATGGATAATATCTCTTCGTTGTCATATTCTGATCGAGTCAAGGTTCATGGAATGTCAAAACTCTAATCTCGATATCTATACCAATCGTCGATCATATGTTATGATTGTTATGACCATAAACTTAAAATCTAGACATTATATCGATATTTATTTAGGAACTCAACTCGGACAGAGTTAACAAAAACTCTCAGTCTGTAGATCGAGCAACGAATCCTATCTTGACTATGAATCAAACACCTATATGAATAAAACCTGCAAATTAGCTTCATGTACGAAACATGATTAGCCCTACATATATATACCATATGAAATATACCCATCTATACAAAGTCTAATTTTAAACGTCTCAGGTCAAAAGATTACATCGTATAATATTATAATCTATTAACAAATCATTGACTACATGCATACCATATGATTTGTCAATATGTAGCCTTGTCCGATAAATAGTTTATAAACTATAAATCCATACTAATGTGCTTATAATAGTACCCATATTGTCAACCTATATATATCATCATATGATATCATTAGGTGACAACTAGTATGCTTACTATGTGATATAGTTGCCCAATTTATATCACGTACGTAAAGAACAATTTGATAATTTCATTTAACCATTAAATAAAAATATCTGGACAATTCATATACATTCCTTATATATGAGCATGATAATATAAAGGAAATAGTCAATGTATGTGAATAAAGAACAATTCTTTCATTAATAAACTAATATTTATATAAGATCACTAGCCCTGAAACCGACAACACGAATGATTTCTAGGGCATATACTAACACAAGAGTTAACACTTTTGAAGATAATATTAGATCAAAAAACGTAAACAATTTACACGTTAAATAGTTTAATAAATTCAAAAGTTATCATTAATGATCAGAATGTTTAGCCACTAAAGCCCCATATAAAGGTTATACATTTCATAGGTTATCTTTAATTATCATTAACCATAACATATAAAATTATTATTAGTTTATATAAGATAAATTAAAATAACAATAGCATATAAGGATTTATTCATACTTAGGGAAGGTAAGCACTCCTTTATTATTTTTTATGTGGTGTGGCTTTTCTTCTTCATGTTATTGGTGCCTATTTCATACATATAGATATTCTTATCAGTTTTTATACTTAAATGCTACTAATGCACCTTAAATATAATAATCATGTTAATTAAACCAAATTTTTTAAGTTGATGCCTAACCACTATGTCTTATTCTATTTACGATTATTTAACCAATTTTTATCAATGAAATCTCATGACCAACCTTATTTAAACACTCGTATTTTAAATCATAACCCAAATTGATTTCCATGTTATTGCCTAAATATAACTTTATTAAGAAATTTTTCATTTTCTTAAAATTCAACCCTTACTTAATCTTAACTTAACTCAACTTCTAATCAATTCTTTCTAACCTATAAACAACCAATTCTAACTCAGTTTACCAATATCATACCTAAATCCTCAGATTCCTTAATAAACAATAAAACCTATTTTATAAATCATGAATAATTATAATTATTTATAAGAACAAAATGCTCATAAATTCGGATTTTATAATCAACTTAATCAAATTCTAAATTCATTCAAATTCTTCTAAGTATACATATTAATTTTTTAAAACTACTAAATTCATTCAAATTCTTCTAAGTATGCATATTAATTTTTTAAAACTACTAACACAAGTCTATTTTACATTTTAGTTCATCTATTCTAGGTTCAATATCAATGCATAGAATCATATTTTGCTTATCCTATCAATAATTCTCATCGACATACACACTCATTCATACACTTATAAATTCATACAAGAACTCAACTAATTAATCATAAAACAAAAACACAAACCTATACTACTTTAAAAATATAATAACTATTTACCCTAGACCATAGATTTCTTATGCATAAGAAAATTAAATTTTTCATTCACAATGCTAACCAGCTTAGTAACACTCAACTATGACTCACCTCCCCCGAAACTCAAATCGAACATTGTCTGCAATGCTCCAAACAACAATATCAATGGAAAGAAAAGATAAGGAATCATATCTAAGAGACGAGAATAAGTCTCGTCTCCTAGTTAAAGTCATGATGGTTGACATCGATTAACTATAGATGAAGTTTTTATCGTGTTGCAAATGAGGGAAAAAATTTGGCATGCATGGAGCCTGAGACATATCATACCTTACTCGGCCGTCCATATATAACCTTAACTACTCCAATGATTTGAGACAACCGTATTCGAATCGCTATCACTCCTTAATGTCGGCAATCTCCTAACGATATTGTTGTATTGATGATTCCAACTCTGTGATAGTCAGATGGCTACTAAAGGCGACAACATGAGAAGAACTAGCTGTCGCCTATCCACTCATCTCTAGCTGATGGATTCTCTTTATTGTGCCACTGGTTATGACTTTATCTCCCACTGTATCAAGTCTAACTACAGTAATCAACTCGGTGATGAGATGTAAAAATACTAACCCCAAGTAAAAATTATCCCTTGTGAAACGAATGATACTAGCTATCCATTTACCCATATTAATGATCTTACCAATTTTAATCGCATATAAGAGAACTACCTGATCAACTGTAATAATAGTCAAATAAGAGATAGAGATCAGCTTGGCATACATAAAGTGATGCTATAAAATGATCTCATGGGTAAGCTTCTTAGTAAGGAAGTGAGCTTTTGCCCTTGAACCTCTATCTAACACACCCGTTTATCACAAATAGCTTCGATGACTACATCCAAGTCAATAGATTCTAAAATTTGGGTAAGCTCACAAACCGCATGAGTCTCAAGCTTGTAAAAGTTATTTATTACGGAGGCTTTATAACTAATTTACTTTTCCCTACACATGGATACATGACCAGGTATTTTAGTGGCATTGGTATAAAATTCACATACTACTATCATTATAGTTGCCTTAGGCTGAGTATAAGAAGTTTCCTATTTACATATCTTAATCTCATAAAATATTTTCCTCGAACTTGACAGGAAATTCATATCTACTCCTTATTCTTTAAGGCCAACTTGCTTTATTATACTCTCATCAAATCACCTTCTTACTTCTTCTGACACAAAATGAGAGGAGGATGCCTTCTTATATTTAACATTCTTTGACTACTTAAATGATGTATTATGTTTCATTGATGCTCACTTGAATTATCCCTCTTGTTGCTAAAAATCGAAGTGCATATATACCCCTTCTGAAGAATTTTTCTTGCCACTTAAAAATTGTACGAGCCTATTCAACCTTTTATTCTACATTTTAATAGTTCATCATATAATTCTAAGAGTCAACCAATACTTCAATACCTAACTTGGTGTCAAGACTTCAGCACATATAACCATACATACTACTCAATATAAACTCAATACATCACTACCAACCTAATTTATACTTTACTAACAAGACATTCAAATTAAGAACAGATAATTTTACAGTACTGCTAGATGATAATAGACTCAAATCCCACTTTTAATCCTTAAAAATCATCAATATCCCCATTGTATATTGTTTATACTATAGTATCGAAGGTATAAATTCCTTCCCTATGTTCTAATTAAGCCCCAAGATTGCATAAAAAAACTTAAGATATTAAATAGCACTTACATGATGAATGCTTATCCCCTTTGATTCTTAATGAATTTGGGGGATTCGGTAGGTGAAAACTTGAATGCAGGAAATGGTTAATGTGAAATGGAGAGTGAGAAAAATTATGTTGAATGGTAGGTGCTCAAGTGATAATCAATGTCTTGGATTGTTTTTGAAGCAAGGATTTTGATTTTGATTTTCGTGTGTTATGTATGAAACATAAGAATTCGAGTTAAATCTTTTTCTAGGATTTATGAAAATTGCATGGAAGACAAAAGTATTTCAAGTAATGAAAAAATAAAACATTAATCTTTTGTTTGTATATAAAAATAGGGGTGCAAGTGCAAGCAATTAAAAACTTAAACGAGGGCTCAAATACCGCAACCTAAAACTTTGAATAATGAAAACAAAAGCCATAAGTTGAGTAACAAAAATAAGAAAAGAGGTAAAAAGAAAAATATAACCAAGTGGTCCCTCTCTAAAAACTTTTTAGAGAGGGTGGCTGTAGTGCCAACATGCTGCCTAAAACTGGCAGCATGTTTCACCAATTAGCGCTGTAATGTTAATTTTAGCCTTGCATTATCAATTGACTCTTTTTTATATTTTTTCCTCTTTTTTTAACATTAATTCTATAGTATTACAGGAAACACAGCTAATATAAAAATCATCAGGTTATCTTTTGATAAGAGCTTAAGTTTACTATTTTCAGCCAGATGCGGTAATGCTTTTAAGGCGACTTTGTCAATGACACTTCAGAATCATTTTCTCTAGGTTTTCAAAATACTGTTTCAATCTTTGACTGTTCACTTGAAAAGTTTGCCTACATCTTCTTTCAAGGCTACTGCATCATAAGGAAACACCTTTTCAATTTTGAACGGTCTAAACCATCATGACCAAAGTTTTTCAAAGAATAATTTTAGTGTTGAATTAAAAAACAACAAATACTATCTGGGTACAAAATGTTTGCGAATAATCATTTTATCATGCCATTTCTTTGTCCTCTTCTTAAAAATTTTTGCACTCTTGTAGGTGTCATTCTTGAGCTTTTTCATTTTATTTAATTACAAAAGTTGTTTCTCTCTTAAAACATTAAAATCAAAATTTAACTTCTTGATTACTCAAAACGCTTTGTGTTCCAACTCCACTAGAAGGTGATATGCTTTTTCAAACACTAAATGATAAAGAGACATTCTAATTGATGTCATGTAAGCTATCTTATACGCTCATAATGCTTCGTCAAGCTTTGGTGCCTAATCCTTTTGACTAAAATTTATCGACTTTTTCAAAATCTTTTTTATCTCACGATTCAAGACTTTGGCTTGCCTATTACTCTGAGGGTGATATGCTATGGCCATCTTATGCTTCACCCTATACTTGGCCAACGCATTATTAATGAGGTGATTACAAAAATGTGATCCCTCATCACTTACAATCGTTGTAGGGGTTTCGAAGCAAGTGAAGATAGCTTTCACAAGAAGTTGATCACCACTTTTGCATCATTGATTATTGTTGCCATCGCCTCGACCTATTTACTTACATAATCCTCTCCAACAATATGTATTAATGTCCATTAGATGGTGAAAATGGTTCTATAAAGTTAATCCCCCAAACATCAAATAACTTAATATCTAAGACATTCGTCAGTGGTAATTTATGTCTCCTTAAGATAGTACCAATCCTCTAGCACATATCACACTTCTTCACAAGTCATTGGCATTCTTAAATAAATAAGGTCAAAAGAATCTATATTATAGTACCTTAACTGTTATTTTTGTAGGTCCAAAATGCCTACCATAAGGCGATGAATGACAATGTTATAGGATACTAAGAACCTCTTTGTGTGGCACACAACTTCGTATAACCAACTTCACCCCTTGCTTGAAAAAGAATGGATCGTTCCATATATAAGCTTTGACATCATGCATGAACTTGTGTTTTTGATGGAATGAGATGTCTAGTGAAAACATTCCACACACGATGTAGTTGACAATGTCAACATATCATGGTATTTGTCCCTTGGTTTTTAATAACTGTTCATTCAAAAAAATCAAAGTCTTCAAATTTTCAAATTTTTTTGAATCGTAATCCATATCTAACCTTGATAAGTGGTCTACCACCACATTTTCACTACCTTTTTTATTCTTAACCTCGATATTGAACTTTTGTAATAAAAGTATCCAACAAATCAATTAAGGCTTCGCATTTTTCTTGGCAAAAATGTATCAAAAAGCTGCATAATCCGAAATAAACAATCACCTTTGACTCTAAAACATAAGCCTAAAACTTGTCAAATGCGAATACTACAACTAGCAACTCTTCCTCTGTGGTAGTGTAGTTCCTTTAAGCATCATCTAGCATACGACTGGCATAATAAATAGCCTAAAAAACTTTCTTTGTTCGCTGTCCTAACACTGAACCTAATGTATAATGACTTACGTTGCACAGGATCTTAAATTCTTTCTTCCTATCTGGTGTCACCATGATCAAAGCTGAGACTAATTTTTCTTGCTCAACTTAAATGCTAAAAGGCACCCCCCATCAAAAATAAAATTTGCATATTTTTCTAGTAGGTTACAAAGCGACTTAACTATCTTAGAAAAATCTTTTGATAAACCTTCAATAAAATCCAATATGTCTAAGAAAACTTCAGATTCCCTTAACGTATTTAGATAGTGGAAGTTTCTCCATAGCTACAATCTTTGCTCGATCAACCTTAATACCCTTTGAAGAAATTTTGTACCCCAAGATGATACTTAATTGAATTATAAAATCACTTTTTCCAATTCAACACCAAGTTGCTATCTTAACATGTTTTAAGTACTAAGACAAGGTTATATAAGCACCTATCAAAAGATGATCCATATACTGAGAAGTCATCTGTCACACCCCGATACTAGAAATTGATCACGTGATAATCATTGTAAACCCAAGAAATACATCCTATTAATTAGAATGTGTTCTTAGGATATACAAGGCATAAAAATCTATTTTTGAAATCAATTTTCAACATAAACAAAATATGATAAATTTTTAAATATATTCAAACCATATGTATATTCCTACAATTTATTACAATAAACATTCATTTCAAAATATATTACTGCAACAAACTTTTGGCCAAACAAAATACAGAAAGATCAAATTATTTATTACACAAATTCTATGCAATGGATCATACTATTGTAAACATAAGTCGAGTACTTAAAAATATGGCTGAAATTTTTGATCAATTATCTTATGCTCGTGCATGACTACACTAACCTGAAATAAGAAAATAAAGAGTGAGTATTTAGAAAAATACTCGGTGAGTGAATAAGAAAATACTCAAGCATAAACAAGTTCTCGTTGAAAAATATATTATCGCAACTTTGGGTGGTATACAACCAATCATTTTCATTTAAGAATAAATTTTGCTAGGAGAGAATCTCCATCAAAAGTATAATTTTCTCTATGGTCTATCGAATTTTTTTCTCCTTAGGGTAACTCTTACCTCGCAGAACTGTTCTATGAAAATTCACTATGTGATCTATTGGGTTCCCTCTATAGGATAATCTTTATCTCGTAGAACTATTCTATGGTAATCTGCTCTGTAGTCTATCAGGTTTCCCTTCATGGGACAACCCTCACCTTGTAGAGCTACTCTATAGTCTATTAGACTCCCATCTCTAGAACGATCCTCACCTCATAGAGCTAATCAACAATAGCATGCTAAATATCTTTAAATTTGATACTCGATGGCCTATTGAATTTTCATATATTGGATAATCCTCACCTCATTAAGTAGTATAATCGTAACTGGCCCATATGACCTATATCAAGAAGAATGGCTTAAAGCCTAAAAATTCAAAAACAGTAGCGCAGAAGGTCGTAAACTCAATATTAATAGCTCACAAGATTCAAAATCGTCACAATGGAACTCTCGTCATCACACATAATCAAATCATACCACAAGCATGTACAGTCATTAAAATTAATAACTATATATACTTATGGCCTTACACAATTCATAGCCTAGAGTTATCACAAACAAAGGACCATCCTGATCATCACGCAACCATAATTTCATTGCCTCTTAATATTAATCATAAATATATATAAGTATATTCTACCATTTCAAAGCATGTAAAAGCATATAAACATTTTTAGATATCATTTAAGAGAGGGAAAAGCCAAGATAATATCCACTCACCTTGAGATGGAGAAGCACTCACTCGACATCCTCCTAACGTGGAAGATACTTTAGACGTGACTTTTGAGCCTCCATACATATAATCATAAAGTTCAATACTCTATCAAATAATCTGTTCATATTATAAAATGCATGACGACAATGCGACTATCATCACGATCTTCTTTATTTTAGGATTAAATCGATAGCCTCTTTTCTCTCTCATCTGTGTGCACATAGCCAACCCCCTGACTGTTTACATTTTCGCTCCACATTAGTTCATTCTTTATCTTCTTAACAGCACAACTCACTTAAACACCCAAATTAGTCAATCCAATCATCATATTAGATTATGCCCAAAATTTAGGGTTTTCAAGAACAGTAACTTAACCACTCTTTTCTCGATTCATACTTAAAGAAATGCTTAAAATAGAGAAATAAACTTACCCAAGCTAGAAGATAGGTTTTGAGTCCTTCATTACTTGATTTTTCCTCTCAATTATTGTTCATCAATAACCGTTCTCTCTCGATTCCTTTTGAATTGTCAAGCAAAACTCTGATAAGGAAGTGTTTTCGAGCTCGGGTGTTGATTCTGAGGTTATCCCAAGAAGAATGTTGAAAGTTAATGGAGATTTGGGGGTGGAATAGTTTAGACAAAAAAAGAAGAGAAAAGTTGCAGAGACGAGGAGGAAGAAGAAAAAATAGGGGAGATGAGCCATTGACGAGAAAATATAAAGAAAGCCTTGAAATGATCAAAATATCCTCTAAAATCATATCAAAACATTCGACACGTCTTCAAGTATCTATACTTCTTCTCCAGGTATCGATACTTTAGTTCAAAAATGGTTTTTAGGCTTGTTCATGTGCCTAAGTATCAATAGTTTCATCCAAACAGAGTCTCATCATGTTCAAAGTATCGATACTTTTAGTCGAAATGCAAGTTGAATAGTTATAATACGTTAAGAGTATCGATACTTTCTCCCAAGTATCGATATTTTCAATCAAATTTGGATTTCAGACTTCATTTGCATTCTAGAGTATCGATACTTTACTTCACAATAACTCGAGTATCGATACTTTCTCCTAAAATATCGATACTTGATTTCTCTGTAGCCCTGAGTATCGATACTTTCTCTAAAAATATCGATATTTTGGTTTTAATGTTCATTACAGTCCACAAAGAATCGATATTCTCCTCAAAGTATCGATACTTGTCGCACTTGTATACCTAAGTATCGATACTTTCAGTCCTCTAGTGTCAAATATCGATACTTCATCATTGAAGGTATCAATACTTTCTCCTTTTTTCTCAATTTAAGAGTGTTACTTCTATAATATATATTAATAAAAAGCTCTTTTCAAGCTCTACAAAAATGATAGGGAACTTTTCTTAATTGAAGATGATTTTTGAGTCAAAAATTAATTCTTTCTTGTAAACTCATTATTCTTTATCACTCACCTCCTCAAAAATTTATTTCAAGCTAACGCACCCTTTAATGCATGATTTACACGTAATAGCATGCACATAATTGCACAAAAGATTTTATAATACCCATAAATTTAAAGAACGGGTTCATATCATCTATGAACACCTCCATCATATTTGCCACCATATCTGAAAAGATAGATGTCATACAATATTAAAATATGATTGTCACATTGTATAGATCAAAAGGCATCCTTCAAAAAGCAAAAGTATCATACGGATAAGTGAACATGGTGTTCAAGTGAGATGACAATTTAGTTGTACCTTGAACACCCATCAAGAAAGCAATAGTATTCATCCCCGACTATCTATTAAGGACTTGATCAATAAAAGGTAACGAAAAGTAGTCTTTTCGAGAGACTTTGTTGAGTTTTCTATAGTCAATACACACTCTCCACCTTGTCATTATTATAACCGACACTATCTTCCCATTTTTATCTTTACCCCTACATTCCCCCCCATTTAAGCATAAAATGGATGAGACTAGCCGACTGAATATCAGAAATTGCTTAGATTATCCCAACTTTTAGGAGTTTTAATATCTCAGCTCTTATCACTTCTTTCATAATTGGGTTTAGTCTTCATTGCAGATTTATGAACGATGTATAAGTCTCTTCCATCAAAATTTTTTGCATTACCACAATAGACTAATCCCTTTTATATTCGCAATTGACCATCCTAAGCTTATTCGATATTCTCTCAACACAAGAAGCACTCTCTCTTCTTTTATTTTCATTAAAGATGATGAGATTATTACTAGATAGCTTTCATCCTCTCCAAGGAATGCATATCTCAAATTTTTGGTAGTGACTTCAATTGCGGTTTTGATTTTATCTGAATCATGTGAATTTTAATACCCAAATTTTCAATATCCCTAACTCTCCTTTATTCTCTTGGCATCGTTCTTAAAGTGTAAAAATAATCCTCAATCTCTGCAATGTTAAGCTCCCCAAAATTAGTCTGTAAATTTGACAAACAAAATTCTAATGGATCAGCTAACTTGATGACTGGCTTAACGTCCCGTGTGTACTCCTCGACTACATATACTTTATTACAAACTTTATTCAAATCTTTCGCCTTGCACATTTATTAAAGCTCATCCGGTAACTAAGAATGGTTTTCCGAAGATGAGTGGTATATCATGATCTTAATCCATGTCCAACACTAAATTTTTCAACCTTAACCAAGATGTCTTCAAATATACCCCTTGAATATGAGAAAGACCTATCCGCCAATTGAAGAGTAATGAAAGAAGGTTTGATTTCTCTTATTTCTAGTTTATTGAATATGGATAACGGCATGAGGTTTATATTTGATCCTAAGTCATACAATGCCCGTGTGAAATATGAAGTGCCTATGTTGTAAGGAATAATAAAGCTTTTTAAATCCTTGAATTTTTTTGACAATTTTCTTTATAAAATTACACTGCACTCTTCAGTTAATTTCACTATTTCAAATTCACCAAGCCTCCCTTTCTCAAATAGGATTTCCTTCATGAACTTAACATAACTTGGCATTTATTCCAAAACATTAACAAATAGTATGTTAATCTAAATCTTCTTGAATATCTCCAAGAATTTGAAAATTACTCTTCACTCTTCTTTTTCTGAAACTACTGAGGATATGAAAAGATGAGCTTATAGATTTTAGCTTCTTGATCCCTTGGTATAGACTTAGTTGCTCAACATCTACTTTGATAGCTATATTGATTTCTTCATTGATCATCTATTTAACTGAATTTTCTGTAGCTCGCTGTTCTCTTTCTTTCACTCCCTCAACTTGCTTCCCACTTCGTAATGTAATAACTTTGCAATGTTCCTTGGAGTTAACTTTCATATCATTAGAAAAATTTTCTCGTTGTTGTAATTTTAATTCTAAAGTGAGCTATCCTATTTGCACCTCCAATATCTTCATCAAAGCTTCTAAGTTATTTATATGTGTTTTCATATAATCTATACGAGCATCTGATTGCTAGATTATTTTTCTTTTTATCAAGATGAAAGTTCCCAAAAGATCTCCTATGAATGGCTTTTTCTCAGTTTACAGTTGAGAATACCCCGAAGGTTGCAATGCATTCTTAATATTGGCATAGGAGAAATTTTCATGGTTGTATAAGCCAAGATGATAAGTGTTCAACATTGGATTTCCTCAGTACCCAAAATTATGGTTATTTATGAATTGAGCTTGCTTAATATCTTGCACATCCCCCGAAATTGACGTACTAGCTGCAATAACCAACTCATTTGGCATCATATTCTGAGTTGTAAATGCTGCAAACTTATTAAAGTGCAAAATACAATAAAGATGTAAAGTCTCAATTGATTCATTAGATACTTTTATTATAAGAATTCCATATCGAGATTAAGGATAAAATGGATAGCAAGAATGTGATGGCAGACCACTTATCAAGGTTAGATATGAATCACAATTCAAAAAAATCTAAAATTTTGGAGATTTTTTCGAATGAATAGGTATTAAAAGCCAAGGGATAAATATCATGATATGCTGACATTGTCAATTGCCTCGTGTGCGAAGTGTTTTAACCAGATATCTCATTTCATCAAAAACGGAAGTTCATGCACTATGTCAAGGTTTATATATGAGACAATCCATTCTTTTTCAAGCAAAGGACAAACTTAGGTTGTCTTAGTAAAATTCCAAAATTTGGGTTAGGCTCAAGTATAGAATTTAAGTATCACACCCGTGATTGTACTTTCGGAGCATAATTGTAATTTCATCTTATTTCCTGTTCATGCATTTGCATCTATGATGCATGTCAATCGTTTATTCGCTATTTCTTGGGAATACTTGGCCTCTGGTTGACTAAAAAGAGTTTTTGTGAGAGTATGTTGGGACCCCGTTGGTGATCTTCAATTTTCGGACAGGGTTTAAGAGGAAAAGTTCAACCTTGGCGAGTTCGGTCGACCGAAGTGATGAATTCGTTCGACCGAATAGGCTTCGGCGGAAGCCCGTTCGACCGAACCTTCGACCGAATTCGAAATGACTCTCTGTCCATTTTTCGTTCGACCTAAATGGAATTCGTTCGACCGAAGTTTGATTCGGTCGACCGATCCGTGCGACCGAATCTGGGATTGTTCGACCGAAAATTCGACAGAAACTCTCGGGAAGAAATTCGGTCGACCGCCCGTGGGATTCGTTCGACCGAAGGGTT
>JAVXUL010003870.1:0-12769 GCA_035590515.1 Trichilia minutiflora | reverse complement strand
TTCTCTCGATGCAAATTCTCCAGCCTCGGTGCCTCTCGTTCCCACCTCTATCCCTGTATGAAGGGTGTACTCGTGTCGTTTGGAAGCAGGTTAGCATCGACAGGTACTTCCTGGGCCGCGTCTAGAATATGGGGTACCTTTACGGACCCAGAGTGGCACCTTCCCTGAACGATGGGAGGCATGCATATATCTTTTACGCTTATCCCCTTCGAGTTGGGGTCCCGCACGATCTTATCTTTTCCTTTCTCTGCAGTCGTATACCTCCGGACGTTAGATCGTCTCCCGCCTCCTTCTTTACCCCTTATCACGGGTTCCAGTCGAGGGACGTTGCCTTCCACCATCTCGCCAACTCTTGCTGTCTCCCGCGCGTCGATCTGTATCATCCTTCTCATCTCCGATATCTCTCTAGCCAACATTTGAATTTGCCTATCTTCGTCTGTATGTCGCAACTCACTGTCTTGGAACATCTGTAGTAGTCGAGACATCTCGTTCGCCCCCCTCGCATGGCTTTGCTCGCATGCATGCATTTCATCGACGTTCGATCGAGGGCTTCCATGTTCTGGAACCACATGCAAAGCACTTTCCGCCTTTTCTATGACAGCTGCTGCCCCTATAGGAACTTCTTCCATGCTTCCACGTTCAGCCGCGTGCCTTCTAGTCGTGTAACTCCTAACATTCGATATTTCTATAAAAAATGATGCTTCGATGGCTTTTCGTTCGTTTTTCCACAGACGGAGCTAACTGTTGATGCAAGATAAAGTCACGATGACTTTTCCCACACCAGCAGATTTTTTTTCTTCTTGCGGTGATCGGGTTTGTTTGCGTGTGTGACTGAACTTGGGGGAGAAACCCAAGATGCCTACGTACCCCCCTTTCTCCCTTTCTTCCCTCTTTTCTCCTCCGGTTCCTCCGTCTCTCTCTGTCTCTGTTCGCCGGATCTTCGATGCTCCTCACCTTTAATCTTCTTCCGGTAGATAGGGGGATCAAGTCACACGTAGTTCATTGACAGAAAAGGATAGTGATGATATATAGGAGATGGTGAATTGGCAGGTTGCAATGGCCAAATGGTAACCCCAGGGACACGCGTTGTTGCATGGCTTACGTGCCCATAATAACCTGTCATAAGATTAAAGGGTGCGGGAAACGGCAGCGCTGTTCCTTCTATTCCTTGCCACGTCATCCCCGAGCTCCCAACTGTTGGTCTCGGCTGTAGCACCCGAGGCGAATAGACTGTCCGACCATTCTCCCATAACGACACCGCATAAGGGAACCCGCTGGATATGTGCGTATAGTGAACTTAGACGGGGGCGGGGAGATGAGCCCGGGTCACTAGACTGGGTCTCAATAAAATCCCCCAACAATTTTAATATAGATTAAGAGTGTGTTTATTTTTCATCTAAATATAAATTTTGCTTACTATCAAATATTAAGAATAATAAGTTATTTATTTTTTTAACTTATCTCTCATTTTAAGATATTTATGAATTAATAAAAAAAATTAAAAATCACAACTTCTATCTCAATGAAAAAAGTGTGAATAAATAAATTAATATGCATTCCTAAAGACATCTTTATTATTTTCATTATTATCCTAAATATTGAAAATCTAATAATCACTTCTTTTTTCTAATTATGTATTAAAATATACAAATTTTTATATTCTTTTAATTTTATTATGATTTTTTTTACTTGTTTATTTTAATTACATATCTTTTATATTATTTTTCTTTTAATTGTTCACTTTATATGTTTTGTTTTTATTTTATATATTGCTATGTTCTTGCAATGTTTTAAGATTATAGTTATTTAATTTAATTTAAATTTTAAAGTTTGATTAATTAATTTATGAAAATAATAAATGATTAGATTTAAATTAGAAACTAATGTAAACAGTGTGTGTAACTTATAAAAACGCTAATGTAAATATTAGAAAATTAAAATTATAAATTAATGTAAAGAATCTTATGGACAATCTGATCCTACTATAAACTAGTGAAATGATGTATTAACAATATACAAGGATTTTTTTGAATTATCATTTTTTATTTTTTTTAGTATTACGAATATGCCAAATTCGGACCCACTGGGTGTAGCCTGGTGGTTCTATCTTGGGGGGCATTCATGCTGGTTCTAGGTTCGAATCATTGGGAGTGCACCCAGGTATAAAAGCCTGGTATAGTCCCGGTTTTATTCGATCGTTTGGTACTGTCGGTCAGTGGAGGCGAGTCGGGCGTCTATTGATTAAGAGCCTGAGCCCTGTCCTGGTGATGCTGTTCTAGGACAGTCAAGGGCCTGAATCTCCTTAGTAGAGTCTCTCAAGACGTTGGCTGACAGTCAAAGTTTCCGAATTTCCAAAAAAAAAAAAAGGATATGTCAAATTTATAGGTCGAGCTAACAGTATATAGCAATGAGATTTTTTTTTCCTATTAAAGCTAAATTTAATTTAGTTCGTTAATTAATTTCAAAATCGTTTAGAGGTAATTAAGAAAATAGATTATACAAGTTTCTTTGTGTTATATTGTTATATATATGTTATAAATTTTTTTATATTATTAATGTAACACAATTAAAATTGTTTTTTATTTAATAATTAGTTAATTGATTCATATCTGTTAACTATGTAATTTTTGAATACATATAATATATAAATGCAAATATATATATAATATGTATAATACATCAAAATCTAACATTTAAAAAATTTTATTTATAAATATATACAACTTAAAACTTATATTTAGATGGTAAAAATAAAAAAATAAATATACCATTAAGACATATACATTCATATTTATTCTGACTTTTAGTCAAATCCAAACTTACTCGGATATAAAATAAATAAATAAATACTACCTAAAACTTATTTATGAAAGATTTACATATCGTGTCTTAATTTTTTACACAATTTTTATCATTTTTTTTACTAAAAATATATCATAAATAATATTAATATTAATTTAATTTAATAATTAAAAACTATATAATGATTTATATTTAAAAGCGGTATATATATATATATATATATATAGACCCTCTCATGTGATATACTCTCACTCTTTTTTTAAAGATATCATGAGCTTTGGTCCTTAGCTTTCTTAAAAGTAGGTTTGTTTAAAAAATTTGGATTTTTAGGATATCCATTCGGATCCGAAATTATGTACTTGAAAAATAGGGTTTCTATTTAATTAAGATCAGAATGAAGTTCAAAAATTTAGATCCAGTTTAATTAGGATCAGGATCAGATCCTAACAAATTGAGTACCGATTTTTATTAATAATTTATTTAAAAATTTTGATTATCATTATTATAATTTTTTTAAATTTGATTAAATTGTAAAATATCTTGTGAAATAATAATTTTAGGGAATATATATATAAAAAAATTTATACTTTTGTTCTTATTTAATATATTTTTGATTATTTTAAATAAGAACAATTGATTTTTATGTTATTTATATGATATGCTACTAACTAAACTATATAAATATTAAAAATAATCCTATATATTTAGGATAATAAATTAATAATTTAAATAAAATAATATAGATTTTTTACTATTATTAAGAAATCAGTATAAATATTTTGAGATGATTTCTATTAAATTAAGGGTAAAAATATAATAATTTTATTTTAATTTTTTTTAATCAATTGTGTATCTTTTTATTAAATATTGTGATAAAAATAATAGATGAAAATTTTAGAAAAAATTGTCTATTAGTATATATTTTATTAATAAATTTACAAATGATAAATTTTTTTATTATAAATGTTCAATATTATACGAATAAATTTATAAAAAATTTAAATTTTACAAAATAAAAAATACTGTATGTGCTAATTTGAGAAAATTATCTAATTAAGTGCTAACTTAAAAACAATTTTAAGCTTTAATTGATTTTTATAAGTATTTATATAATAATTTGCCAAGCATATTCATTATCACAAATAAATAAGGCTTAAGATAAATGTATAATATATTATAATGATAATAACATTTAATTCACAGGTAAGTCCCATTTATAAATTAAAAAAAATATTCCCAAGTTAAAACTTACAGAAATCTCGAGTCTTGAGGTTAATTAGTCTAATTTTAATATAAAATTTTTAAATAAATAAAATGATTTAGAGACAATTACAACTATATAAAAATAATTTAATTATACTTGTAAAAAAATACCATATCTAAAATGTGTGTTGACTAAAAATAAATATTTAATAAACAGTAATATTGAAAAAATAGCTTGTGAGGCATGTAAAGTTAATGTTCGTACGTATTTATTTTGTTTACTAATGTTCATTAATCAACAATTTATTTTTAATATAATATTTATGTAAGATTTAGTAATTAGTAATAATAACAGTACATCATAATTCATAAAACGGCATTATTTACTCTAATAATTATTTTTTAGATAGAATATATTAAATTCTAAAAATTATTTTTTTAATTTGTAAATTTTTGTTATTTGTAAAGATATTTAAAATTTTTGAAGGCAAATTGAACATGGAGTGTAAACAAATAAATTTGTTATGTATATATATATGTATGTATGTATGTATATATTTTTTATTTGATTGTTTGAAATTAAAAAGTATATTAATTATTTAATTTTATATTTATTTATATTTATGAGGATAATTTTATCATTTAATTATCAAAAATTTAATTAATTATTATTTAAATTTAGATATTTATTTATTTTGCATGATTATTTATATGTTCAAAGTTACTTTGGTAGTTTTTAAAATTTTTTGAATTAAAATGTAAGATTTTTAAAATTTGTTTAAAAAAAGGACTCAATTGTAAGAAATATAAAGTTTTAAATTTTTTTTAATTTTTTAAAAAATAAAATCGATACCCAGTTTAAATCGGATACCGGTTTGGTTTAAATAGGGGATCAATTTTTGGGTCCCCTGTTTAAATTGGATCGGATCTGGACTAAAAATCCAAATCCAGTTTAAATCGAATCGGGTACCAATTTGGCTAAAAAAAACTGTGATCCGGTCTGGTTTTAGCCCTAGTTGGGGTGCCATATCGGTAGAAGATATTCTTCCTGATGAAGACTATAGTGTTCTACTCAGTAATTTTAGACAAAAGTTCTGTTTTTACCTACTTGGTAAAGTAGTCAATAGCTACAATGGCGTACTTTGCCTGTGCCCTAAAGGTTAGAAAGGGCCCTATCAGGTCAAGCCCTTATTGTGTGAAAGGTCAAGGACTGAACAAGGTGGTCAGGTTTTCTGGAGGTTTTCGGGGAATGTCGGTATATTCCTGATAGGCGTGACAGCGTTGCGTGAGTTCGTGGGCGTCTTCGATCATGGTCGGTCAATAGTACCCCTGTTTGAGCACTCGATGAATCAAGTTTTTGCTACCACTGTAATTCCCGCAAGTTTCCTGGTGCATCTTGTTCAGCACCTTTTCTGCTTGCTGCGGGCTCAGGCATCTTAAATAAGGGGTGCTGATTCCCTTTTTATACAGGGTACCTTCTATCACAGTGAACGTAGCAGCATTCCTTCGAATTTTGAGAGTTTCATTCTTATCAGGTGGCAGGACGCCTTCATTGATGTACTTCAAGATTGGGTTCATCCATGTGACGAGTTCCTCCTAAGTCGTTAAGACACTGCTGCTCTTAGGTGGAGAGGTGCTCGTTTACCCTAAGGTTTCCACAGGAATTGCCCTGAGGATATTCTCGGTGAGGGATGAAACGAGTTTCAATAAGGCATCAGCCAGGAGGTTCTTCGATCAGAAAACCTTTCACATTTTCACCTTCTCAAACCAATTAATCAGGCATCGGGCCTTCATAAGGTAAGCCTTCATTCTTTTCTCTCGAGCTTGATATAATCCATTTAAGTGATTCACAAGAAGTTATAAATCACTACTGGTGGTGAGTGTGCGAACCCCAATCTCTTGTGCTGTTCTTAATCCTATCAACAAAGCCTCATATTCTTATTCATTGTTAATTCCAGAAAAAATAAATCTTAAAGCATACCTGACCTCCTCTATCTATAGCCTGATCAGTATGATGCATGCGCCTCCCCCATTTTAGCTAGCTAACTTATCGATCCACATATGCCAGGTGGAGGACTCCTTCAAGTCAAGGTGATCTACATCCATCTCCTCGGGCTGATTGGGGGGTGGGCAGATTGCCAGTGCCTCAGCCATGGTTTGTTCAGCCACAAAATCAGCCAGAGCTTATCCTTTGATAGTTTTTCGATTGAAATTCGATGTCAAATTCGCTGAGCTCTACTACCCACTTGACTAACCTACCTGATAGATTGGATCGATAGAGGATTTGTCATAGTGGTTGGTTAGTTAGTACCACTATAGGATGGGCTTGAAAGTAGGGTCGTAATTTTTTGACCGCTATAACGAGTGCCAGGGACAACTTTTCTGGTATTGAGTACCGCGTTTCAGCATCTATCAGGGCTTTGCTAATGTAGTATATAGGTCTTTGAACTTATTGGAAATCTTCTTTTACCAATACCAAGTTGATTATATGTTTACTAATAGCAAGGTAGAGATAAAGTGTTTCCTTTGGTGAAGGGTTAACCAGTTATGGGGCGGAAGCTAAATAATCCTTGAGTTGTTTGAAAGATCTTTCGCATTCCTCATTCCACGTCATACCCTTGCCCTTTCTTATAGCCCTAAAAAAAGAATAACACTTGTCAGTGAACCGGGAAAGAAATTGACTTAAAGTAGCCAACCTTCCCGTCAAACTTTGTAACTCCTTTAATGCACCGGGCCTCTTCAAGTCCATGATGGCCTGTATTTTCTGGGGGTTGGCCTCGATGCCCCTTTCGTTGACCATGAAGCCCAGAAACTTTCCTGACCTAACCCTGAATGCACATTTCTCAGGGTTTAGCTTCAATTGATATTCGCTAAAAAGTGTGAAAGACTGCTCTAGGTGAGTAGGATGATCTGCAACTTTAATGGACTTCGAGATCATATCATCTATATAGACCTCTATAGATTGCCCTATTAGTGGCTTGAAGACTTTATTTATCAACCTTTGAAAAGTGGCCACTACGTTCTTCAGATCAAAGGGCATGATCTTGTAGTAGTACAACCCCTGATCAGTGATGAAGGGCATGATCTTGTAGTAGTACAACCCTTGATCAGTGATAAAGGCCGTCTTCTCCTGGTCTGATGAATGCAGTGGTAGTTAGTTGTACCCTGAGAAGGTATCCATGAAGCTCAATAGTTCGTGCCCTATCGTGGAATCCATTAGTTGATCAATTCGAGGTAGAAAAAACTATATTTTGGACATGCCTTGTTTAGGTCGGTGTAGTCTAAACACATCCTCCAGTTTCCATTGGCTTTCTTGACCAAGACAATGTTGGCCAACCATTCGGGGTATTTGACTTCCCGGATGAAACCCGCCTTGAACAGCTTCTTTACTTCTTCCCTGATAGCTCTTTGTCTTTTGGCGTTGAAGACTCTCCTCTTTTTCTTAACGAGCTTGTGTGAAGGAACAACTGCTAACTGGTGGGTTATAACCCCTTTGTCAATACCTGGCAAGTCTGCATGGCTCCAGGTGAACATATCTACATTTTGCCTTAAGGTTTCCACCATGCTCTACTTCTGGTCAGGGCTCAGTTGAGTATCGATCCTGACGATTCTCTCAAGGTACTATTTATCTAGAACCACGTCAATCAGAGTTTCTTCTGGTTTCAGTCTAGAGACTGGCAACTCCTCGTTTTCCCTGCCCTGAGCACTGTTAGAGGCTTCAGGTAGTTCCTCTGACCCTGTTTTCTCGTCAGCTGTATTTGTATTATGGTCAGGGGAGACTTCCAATGGCCTCTTGCGAATACAATAAGCTTGTTTGGAGGAAGTAATAAAATATGATGTCGCTTCCTTTTGATTTTTGCTTATAATGCCAATCCCTTCCCCAGCTTTGAACTTCAACTTCAAGTAATGAATGCTCTTTACTACTTTTGTGTTCTTAAGGAAGGTTCTTCCCAAAATAGTTGAGTAGGGGATTTTTAGATCAACCACTTGGAAGCATACCATGACGATCTTTTGATAAGGCTTTTCCCCCATTGTAACCGATAGCTATATTGATCCCAAAGGAGTGATGTAGGAATCCCTGAACCCGTGTAAAGTAGAATTGGGTGGGATCAATTTTAGATCCTCGATGCTCAGGAAGTTCACATGTTTTTAAAAATTATATCTACTAAATTGCCTGTATCAATCAGAATTCTACTAACCAGTGTAAAGGCAAAGCTCATTACTATTACTAATACATTATCGTGGGGGGTAGTGGACCCCCACTTCATCTTCATCAGTGAACATGATGTAAATAGTGGCGATCCTTGGCCTCTTGTCTGCTCGTACATGCATTACATGAGCATCCGAGGAGTGGTTGGACAATGAGTAGCATGCATAATTCCTACAGGAATTATTTGATAATCTTATTTATGGTAGTCTTCATCACCTTGATACTGTCCAGATCCTGGGAGGAGGTGTTGAGAATCAATGTAATTTGTGAGATAACTACTTTTGACTTGTACCTCAATTTGATTTCACAGATCCTCGCATTGATCGGTGGTGTGGCCACTCTCCTTGTGGAATTCATAAAAGTGGCCTTTAGTCTTTTGGGCACCTTTGCTTTCATAGTTTGGGGATGTGGCATCAGGAGACCTTGACTTTTTACGTACTCGTATATTTTTGACAAAGAAGCCTTGAATGGGGTAAATCCTTGGGTGGCCAACTGTTCCACCCTCCTGGGAAGGCTTCTCATTGACGGCTGCTTTGGTGGTATATCATCCTTGAGGAATCGGGGTAGAAACCTTCCCTGATCCCTATCTCCCCTGTCTGCATCCTTTCTGTCGTGCTTAGGATTCCCGTAACAAGCTCCTTTTCTCTTATGCCATTTATCTTAATGATGCTCCCTCCGGACTGAGATGACTTGGGATTCTTCCTTCATCCTTAGAAGCATCTCCCCTTTAATTTTAATTTTATCGAGCAACTCCATTTAGGCTGCTTTATAGGTGTCTATCGTGCGCCTATAAATAGCATACAAGTCTTTCTAATCGTACTCCTTTTTTCAACCCTTCCAGAGCCAAAGGGTGATGATAGGCCCCTAATTCTATCACTTCTTCATGATGCGTTCGTACAAAGCTTTTCAGAGTTTCCCCGTTCCTTTGCATATTGATAGTAAGGTGCTCAGATTTGACTGGTGGCCATCGCTCCTTTGAATTCATTTTCAAAGAGTGTCACCAGTTGATTGAAGCTGTTGATGTTGGCTGGTGGTAAACTCTTATACCAACGTCTTACTGGCCCCTCCAAAGTCAGGGGGAATGGTTGGCATATTTGTAGCTTCGTTAAATCCTAAATCAACATCATCTCTCTGAACATGTCAACATGTAGAGACAGGTCAGTCTTTCTTGAGTATGGAGGTAGTTAGGGCATCTTGAACTTCCTAAGGAGGACTAAGGACAGGATTTCTTCTGAGAGGGGGGACTTGAACCCTGAGGTAGGAGCTTTTTTGACTCCTTGGTTCCTTTCTTGAGCAGGGACATTGTACGCCCCTACTTCACACAACATTCTCCTTACATATTTTTCCATTTCTCTTCTGCTGATTGCTGCTGCTGCTTCCTTCTCCGGGGTATACTTCTTGTTGAGGTAGACTCTCATGTCGGTGGAGGCCAGTCTATGCTCCATTTCTGACTGATTTACCCCTCTGTACTTTTTATCTCCTCTACTTTTTCGGTGATCACGCCTTTCGTAGATTTTTAAGGAGGTGTTAATTTTCTAAGGGGCATAAGGTTCCTCCATCCTTTCCGTCACCTTAGTTTTTTCTTTCTGCCCAACTGTCAATCTCTCCTTAGGCACATGGCCGAGTACCTCTCGAGATTCCTAAAATCTTTTTGCATGGTCACTTCGAGGAGCTTGACTGACCTGTTCTTCATGAGTAATCGACGTTCTCCCCTCTCCCAGAGAGTCGGATTCCCTGGCCATTTGCCTCCTGACCTTTAGGAGTTCCCTCTCCAACGCTTCCGCCCTACTACTAGGAATCTGTCAGTGTGTCTGGCTCCTGACCAAGGCCCCTTCCTGATCAAGGGGGCTCTCTCCCCTCCATGAGCAGTGCTTTTACTGGAGCTAGAACCTTCATCCTCTTGCCTTATCTCAAAGTTCTATTTTTTCTAAGTTAAAAGCTTACAGAAAAAATGCTTTTCCTCCTTCCTTCCTCCATAAACGGTGCTTCAATGGTTTTTTGTTTAATTCTCACAAACGACGCCAGCTGTTGGTGCAAAAATTGTCTGTGAACCCTCCTTGTGACCAACGTAAAATGACTTAGCTGGTAAGATGTGAGGGCGATGAGGCTGCTACTAGACAGTGACTTTTCTATCGAAAGTTGACTGAATGCGTGGCTGTTCCAGGCAAAGCTTCACCTCTTAAGCCTGTAAAATGGTTATACCTTCGGAGTGACTTCGGGTGGGGTTCCCGACGAGAAAACTTCGATACCTAAGTCAGAAAAAGATGGAGAAAAGAAGTGTTTTTTTTTTTGCTAATGCAAAAAGAAGAAGTTAGAAATGGCAAAATGTGAAAGCAAAGGCTCAATGCAGAAGTTACCGAAATAGAGATGAAGGAGAAAAGTGTTGAATGCGAAAGTGGCAAAAAGTCTCAAGTCTTCAAAAAGCCCCCCCCAAAAGTACTTAACCCATTGAAGAAGCTACCTTTATATAATGCCCCCCCTGACAGTGACTAAACATCGGAGAATGAGAATGATGTAATGTTTATCATAGGACAGTGTGTAACTGAATTTTATTAATGTTGTTGACATGTTTGCTGGTTGTAGGCCTGATACCGTTCCATTACCTGAAGATGGTCAGAGGATAGGATGAGCATATTTATGGTGAATAACTACCTCAATAGTGTGGGTCTACTATCAACACTCATTCTCATTTTTGAATAAGAGGCATGTGTCCACTGGTGCCCAGGTCAGGGGTCATTTGTAAGTCGACTATAGAAGGAATCCTGGCCTGGGGTGGTTTCTCCTGAGAAGCTATCTTACTTCCTGGGGTGGAGGATGTCTGAGGGCTCCCACTATTGGATACCTGATATGTGTTGTTGATGACTGCGGAAAAATCTGAGAAGAAGTTCCTATCTTTCATGGGACTTGAGATGGTAAAAATCCTAGGGCGATGAAAGGCCTGAGACAATGAGACTCCTGGGACACGGGTTGCCTGAGGAAGAAGGCTGCCTAGGGACGATGGAATCTATAAGTCAAATGATGACTGGCCTATGAAATCCCTGAATCGTGGCATTCCTGGGGCGAAGTATGCCTAGGGTGAAGGCTACCTGGGGTGGCCACCTGGTCAGTTGTCACATGTCCTACTGATGAAGTATCCATGTGTCGGTCGTGTATTTTCCCCCAGACAAAACCTTTTTCACTTAATTAGCATTGAGTAAAATTATCTTGATATCCATTTTCTTTTTATTTGAAATCTTTTGCTACCAGCCTAATCTTGAATCTTTCAACATTGTCCTTATTATCTCGTTTAGTCTAGTACACTCATTTATTACCTATTAGTTTAAACTTTTTAGGTAACTCAACTATTTCTCAACCTTCATCATCTATAATACACTGTATTTTATCCCTCATAGAATCCAATCAATTTTCAAAATTATTATCATTAATCACTTTATTATAAGTCTTGGATTACAATCCTACCTTATATCATAATCTGTCTCATAAACATAATAACCACAAAATCTTTAGCCTTTCACTTTCTTTAATCTCTTAATAGAGACTTTAAGAACTTGTGCAATTTTTATAACTCTTTCTTATTTGATTGATTGCTTGGTTTATGATTGAGTGAGAGTTATGACTCAAAATGCAAGAATTATAGGTGTTGCTTGTAAGTAGTTGAGCAATTTAGAGAATTTTACCTTTCATCTTTTAAGGCTTAATTAATCCATTAATTGCTTAAGAATGGATATGAGAATTAGAGAAAATTTTTATCTAATAGGTGGTAGAGACAATAAAAAAATCACATGAGCTTATTATATGCTTAAAGGAAATACAAGTCATTAGTACGCCACATTTGATTGACACTAAAGCTTGTAGGGTTAGACTCTTTTAGAGAGAACTAAAGTTAGAATTGAGAAAATTAGTCTCTTTATTAGAGTTCTTGACTTATAGTGCGGTTCTACAAAAGGCTCAAATTTTAATAAAAGAAGAAGTAAAGGTTATTTGTATTTGAATATAAGGAGTATAGTTTAAGTCTACTATACAAGAAGTCATGGACTGAAAAATATATATCTATTATCACATAAGGTGGTAGAGAAAGGTTTTACTGTAAATGGCTTCTTTCTACTTGGTCTTGATCAGTTTTCTTCTTGCACAGTTCACATAATCTATCAATCATCATTGTGATACAATATAAGAAGAATCTTAACCTTAATTGACTTTTTAATCTTTTCTCTAGATATGTGATTCAATTGTTTCTGCTATAATATCTAGGATCCTTCCTTAATTAAAGATCTTTTAGTAACATAAGTCTTCATATCAAGAGACAAATTGAAAGTGTTAGAGAATTGAGAGAATCTATACTATTTACCAAATAAATTTACAGCTATAAACAATATTGTAATCATAAATCACATTAGATTTATTATTGTTGGGGGATTTTACCGCGGCCCAGCCCATAGGCCCAAATCCACCTACAGCCTAGTTGCCCAAGGCCCGACAAGCATTTGGATCCAGCATACTTCATCACACGGCACCGTTTTGAGAAGACAGTCGGGACAACAGCAAGGCCGATCG
>JAVXUL010003859.1:0-12769 GCA_035590515.1 Trichilia minutiflora | reverse complement strand
TTTTTATGAATATAAAATAAAAATATTTTAAATTTAATTTTTAAAGATTAATTTATAAATTTTTTTAGTATAAAATAAAATATTAAAATTATAAATTGAATTAAATTAAAATTATAAATTTAATTCAAAGTATTTTTTTAAAAATTAATTATTTTGATTTAAAGGTTTATACGATAAAAGTTAAGGATTTATATGATAAAAATTATGAATTTATATAATAAAAATATATATTTTTATTTAAAAAAAAGGAAGTATTTGATATCTCAAAAAAGAATAAGGGGTTTTTTTATTACGAAGATGCTGACAGGGATATTTATAATTTTTAAAAATAGTAAAAGAGTATTTGGCTTCTTTCCTAAAATTAAATATGAAATTAAACTCTAAGATGCTAGCTTTGATCGTATGCAAATACGTCAGTCTCTTTTCCTTAACTCTCCCCTCCTACCTTTTGGTCGAAGGAGAAAAATAAGTTCTTACATTTTTGTAAATTGTAATCCAAAACAAAAAATACAAAGCTATCTATTTAAATTTAAATAATTTGAATTTAATTTGTGCATAACAACTTTTTTTTTTTTTTAATCTAGGTGTCCGAATCAACTTATACGCACCTAGACTAATCCTGAGGGAGGGCTAGTACAGCATCCCACCGTCGTGACCCCCCTCTTAAATTACAACGTATCCTAAGAATCGAACTCCAGACCGTACATCTAACCACACATACATAATAACTTACTTATTATTTATAAATATTTTAATGTATTCCAAATTGTGGATAAATTTTGCATTTAGAAAATAATTCTCATAAGTAGATATAAAGCTCACAAGTAAAAAGAAACAAAGTGAATTAAGAATTTAAAAAATTTTAATTCTTAATAACATTCTATTAAAAAATATGAAAATTTTGGATTTCAAAATTTGAGTTTCTTTATGAATAAAATTTTTTTAATCTATTTTTCCATATATTAATCAATTTTCTCTTTTTCTCGACTCACCAAGACAAGATTTGACGGGTTGTAAATTTAAATTCTTTAAATTTATAATTAACCCTTTTGTATATAATTTAAAAATTTTAAAATTTGTGACTTTCAAAACCGGTGTTCAAGGCCCATGTGGGTGTGGGATAAGAAAATTTTTGATATACTATTTTTCTAGATTTAATAATTTTAAGTAAAAATTTTTCACCTTAAATTTGAAGATTTTTTATATCTCATATCTTATCTTTAAAATATATATTTTTGAAATACATGATCATGGAATTTTATCAATTATTTGACTAACATTATGAGTTACATCGTTGAATTTGATACATTTTCTTGAATTGCCTTTTTATATTGGATATTTACCAGAATGTTTATAGCAAACAATATTGTATATTTACCAGAATGTTTACAGCAAACAATATTCAACTTGTTTCGCTATTCATATTTCTTTAGTCAAACGTTTCTGACTGTTTTACACTGTAATTTTAATTTATGATTGTTGTAGAATTAAATCATTAATCTAACTCTCTCATAATTAAATAATATAAATAAATTTTTTTATTTTTTTTTCTTCACATAAGTACTGTAAAATGAAATTATTTGCTAGAATTTAGCTGCCAAATAAAGTAAAAGAGAGTTCATTGATCACGTTATTTATGAATTTTCTAAAATCAAACAAAAATACAAAGTATTTTTTTAATATAAGAAATCGCTATTTTTATTAGTATTTTTTGATTTCAGAACCACGTTAATTAATATTCCCAAGGGAACTTCCCAGAAGATTTGTTTTACATAAATAAATAGCTACGTCATCGATTTAAGTTATCAGATTTTTTAATTTGTCATCGATTTAAGTTATCAGATTTTTTTTAAATATTTAATTTTAAGAGATTAAATTATAAATTTTATTTAAATTATCTTGATAAATAAATAATTACTTAATATTTGTCTTTGAGTAAATAAATTAAAAATTTTCGCGTATCAAAAAAATAATTCAAAAAATATTAATGTACATATTTAGGATTTGTACATAAACCAAACATGTTTTATTAAAAAAATTTCAAAACCTATAAATATTTATCTTACACTGCATATTTATTCGTAGATTTTATTTAATTTTTCATTCCAATTTGTAAGTTTTTATTAAAATACTTAATTTTTTGTTATAAAAATTTAATTTATAAGTTGAAATAACGGTCTTTTTAATGTATTTTAAAAATATTATTAACATTCATTATCATTATTTGATCCTAACATCAAATAAAAATAGAATCGTTTATATATGAAAAACAAAAGGAGTTGAGATTTGAGAATTACAATAAAAGAAATTAAAATTTTATAATAAAAAATGAAAAAAAAAATAAAAGATGTATTGCATATCCCTTATTCACGATATATAGCCTACCCTCAATATTTTTTTTAATACCGATTGAACACGGATAGAGTAAGAATAATAATTGTGAAGTGAGAAATAATTCATAATTATTCAATTGTTCTTCTCTTCTCCCTTAGTTTATGATCCATCTTGTGGGCAAAACTTGTGGTTTTAGCATGCATGCACAAGGTCCATAGCTATTGCAATGCTACCCTCATTAATGTCCATATTTTTAGAATTTCCTATTTAGTAAAATATTTTTCATATTGCTTAACATTAATTTCCATACGGGACAATGATAATTATATGTATAAATTAAGCATTCTACTAATTTAAAGCACGAACACAAATTTAATAATTTAAATCTTTAATGAGTGAGACAATCTAGATTTGATTGCGGATTAAATACAATTAATGACAAGTTAATAATAAATTAATAATAAGCTTGATTGAAATATAAATTACTACAATAAATAGACAAACTATATATATCCTAACATGGAAATGCTCAAAAACAAATTAATATTATTACCCTAAAAGAATATGCTCGGGAAGGAAAATGGAATTTGATGCAACGGAGAAAACAACAGTTGGCTTAAAGTGGGTTCCAATCTCGACACAAATATCAAAAATCAAAGGGATCAACAATTAAAGTGTACCATGATTTTCTCTCTAGCTGGCACAGCCAAGTGGATTTTATTGTAATATCATAAACCTGTCCATATGCTATCATTAACGTACAATTCACAAACTCCTATAAATAGAAGAGATCATTTATGATCATTTATGTCTGTCATAATTCATCTTTCTGTATTTCATGTTTTTTTGTTTTTAATTTATTTGGAGAAAATTCAAATACCTCTAATGTTTTCTGTAGAAGAGAAACATCCTCTTGTTTTTTTTTTAATTAACAATCATTCATTTTATAAATCGTAACAATTGAGATTAATTTTCTAGAAAAGATAGGGTATTTCTCTTTTACAAAAATATTAGAGATATTTGGCTTTCTCTAACGAGAACCAACCACGTTCGAAGCAACCACTTTCGAAGCAAGTAATAAGGGAGAGGCTAAGCAGCTAACGAGAACCAACCACTTTCGAAGCAAGTAATAAGGGAGAGGCTAAAAGCGAAAGTGAAAGTGTTTTCAGAATTTGAGTGTTGTTTGCTTCTGTTTTCCATATGGGGGGAGAGAGAAAATGCAGTTCTGAGGTTAACAAGAACAGTAAAGGGTCTTTTCGATCCATTTTCATGCATGCCGACGGCGTGGATATGTTTTTGATGGCGTTGGGATTCGTTGGAGCCGTTGGTGATGGACTCACTACTCCTTTAGTTCTGTTTATCACTAGTAAATTGATGAACAATATTGGAGATGCAGCTACTGTTACAGTAGACGTTTTCACACATAATATGGACAAGGTTTCTTTTTTTTTTTTCAGTTTCTATTTTTCTTACTTTCTTTCATTCATTCATGGAACGATGCCAATTTTGTGGTGCCATTTTTTGGATGATAGAATGCAGTGTTTTTATTGTACTTAGCTTGTGGAGGATGGGTTGTTTGCTTCCTAGGTGGGTTGAATGATTTTTTTTTTTTGAGTTAAATTTGCAAGAATTGATTAAAGTTGATGTTATATGCAGATTTGTTAATGTTTTTGTGTTAATTTTTTGGGAATTTTTAGAGGGATTTTGTTGGACAAGGACTGGAGAAAGACAAGCAACAAGAATGAGGGCAAGGTATTTGAAAGCAGTTCTAAGGCAAGATGTGGGATACTTTGATTTGCATGTTACAAGCACTGCAGAAGTTATTGCAAGCGTTTCTAATGATAGTCTTATCATTCATGATGTTATTAGTGAAAAGGTTAGCTATCAATCTGATTAAAAAAAAAAATCATTTTTGTTTTACAGGATGAGTATTTTTTTTGTTCTTTCTAGGGAAGAAAGTTACTTCAATTTTTCATTGTCCAAATTTTTTACAGCTTCCAAATTTTTTGATGAATACTTCCATATTCTTCGGCTGCTACTTAGTAGGATTCCTGATGTTATGGAAGCTAGCTATTGTGGGGTTTCCTTTTCTTGTACTTCTGGTGATTCCTGGATTGATGTATGGAAGAACATTGATGTCATTGGCAAGGAAGATAAGAGAAGAGTACAATAAAGCTGGTACAATTGCAGAGCAGGCAATTTCTTCTATAAGAACTGTTTATGCATTTGTTGGTGAAACAAAAACCATCGATGAATTCTCTTCAGCTTTACAAGGTTCAGTCAAGTTAGGAATAAAGCAAGGCTTGACTAAAGGTTTAGCTATCGGCAGCAATGGAGTTACATTTGCTATTTGGGCTTTCATGTGTTATTATGGTAGCAGATTGGTCATGTATCATGGCGCTCAAGGAGGAACTATTTTCTCTGTCGGGGCCGCCATAACCGTGGGTGGCCTGTAAGTTAACCTTTGGCCCGCAAATATTTCTTACCATTTGTTTATGATTTTGATATCTAATAATTTATGTTTATTCTATTTTTCAGATCTTTAGGAGCCGGTTTACCCAACTTGAAGTACTTTGCTGAAGCAATGACAGCAGGAGAACGCATAATGGAGGTGATAAATAGAGTTCCCAAGATTGATTCAGATAACATGGAAGGTGAAATCCTGCAAAATGTTACAGGTGAAGTTGAATTCAAGCATGTTGAATTTGCCTACCCATCGAGGTCTGAAACCATAATCTTCAAAGACTTCAGCCTAAAAGTGCCAGCAGGAACTACTGTAGCCTTAGTTGGTGGTAGTGGATCGGGAAAATCTACAGTAATCTCATTATTACAAAGGTTTTATGACCCACTTGTGGGAGAAATTCTCCTTGATGGAGTTTCTGTTGACAAGTTACAGCTCAAATGGCTAAGATCGCAAATGGGTTTGGTAAGCCAAGAGCCAGCACTATTTGCAACAACAATAAAGGAAAACATCCTTTTCGGAAAGGAAGATGCTACCATCGAAGAAGTCATTGAAGCTTCCAAAGCTTCAGATGCTCATAATTTCATCTGTCAATTGCCCATGCAGTACGAGACCCGGGTTAGATCTGCTTGTCGCCATGCTAGGCACACAAATAATTGAAAAAGCCCTAATATATTATAATATGCATGTCTCATTCAATTTTTTATTTATTATATAGTCTTTCATTAAAATAAAACATATAGGCTCAATCTGGGCAAGCAGTTTTCTGGCCCCCTACAGCTTCTACCCTTCTGCTTCTGCAAATTGTATTGCAATTACTACCCTTTCTTAAAATGTGCACCACCCATGTTCATAACTATATATTATATTTAATTCCAAACAAATTAATTCTAGTCTATCCAATTTTGAAATTAAATATATTATTATTTCTTTCATTTTCATTGATTATTCTATTTCTTTTTTTTTTTCAGGTTGGTGAAAGAGGAGTTCAAATGTCTGGGGGACAAAAGCAAAGAATAGCAATTGCAAGAGCCATAATTAAAGCACCAAGAATTCTTCTTCTAGACGAAGCAACAAGTGCTTTAGACTCTGAATCCGAACGTGTTGTGCAGGAAGCTTTAGACAAGGCTGCCGTAGGTCGGACCACCATTGTAATCGCCCACCGTCTCTCCACAATCCGCAACGCCGACGTCATCGCCGTAGTCCAAAGTGGCCAGGTCATAGAAACAGGATCCCACGACGAGCTAATTCAGGATGAAAATGGCATGTACACTTCACTTGTTCGTCTCCAACAAACTGGAAAAGAAAGTACAGCCCCAAAAGAAATCAATCCGGATGGCTTGTCTTCCATATCAAACTTGGATATAAATAACACCAGTAGCCCTAGACTGTCGCTTGTAAGTCGTTCAAGTTCTGCAAACTCTTTTGCTCAGGGCCGAACTTCATTTGCGGGTGATCAAAGAGAAAGTAATGGAGAGGAAACCAAACAATTGCCTGTACCATCATTCAGGAGATTGTTAGCTTTGAATTTACCAGAATGGAAGCAAGCGAGTTTGGGATGTTTCAGTGCAGTATTGTTTGGTGCAGTGCAACCAATTTATGCCTTCGCCATGGGGTCTACGGTATCAGTATTTTTCTTGAATGATCACAGTGAGATTAAAGAGAAGATAAAGATTTATGCTTTCTGTTTCGTTGGCCTGTCGGTATTTTCTCTACTGGTTAACATTTGTCAGCATTACAGTTTTGCTTACATGGGAGAGTACTTGACTAAGAGAATTAGAGAAAATATGCTTTCAAAGATTCTCACTTTTGAAGTTGGTTGGTTTGATCAAGATGAGAATTCCACTGGTGCTATTTGCTCTAGGCTTGCTAAAGATGCCAATGTGGTATGTAATGTTCTCTTTCTGTTTTTTAGTGAACTGACAAGCGTTTTTTTTTTTTTAAAAGCAGTATTAAATGTTAACTATGCTTTTGCTTATTCGTTGGCAGGTGAGGTCTTTAGTGGGTGATCGCACAGCTCTTCTCGTACAAACCATCTCTGCTGTAACCATAGCTTTCACCATGGGTTTAGTCATTGCTTGGAGACTTGCATTGGTGATGATAGCAGTTCAGCCTCTTGTAATTGTGTGCTTCTACGCTAGAAAAGTACTGCTAAAAAGCATGTCAGAAAAGGCCATAAAAGCTCAAGATGAAAGCGGCAAGCTTGCTGCTGAGGCCGTCTCCAATCTCAGAACCATCACGGCATTTTCTTCCCAAGACCGAATCCTGCAAATGCTTGAAAAAGCCCAAGAAGACCCTAGTCGAGAGAGTGTTAAACAATCCTGGTATGCTGGTATTGGTCTTGCCTTTTCTCAAAGCCTAACATACTGCACTTGGGCTCTGGACTTTTGGTATGGGGGTAGGCTCATTGCTGACGGGTGCATCACTGCTAAAGCCCTTTTAGAGACCTTTATGATTTTAGTGAGCACAGGTCGGGTCATAGCGGATGCCGGTAGCATGACTACAGATATTGCTAAAGGTTCTGATACCGTTGGGTCAGTCTTTGCTGTATTAGATAGGTATACAAAGATCGAGCCGGAAGATCCTGAAGGTTGTCAGCCTGAAAAAATAATAGGTCATATAGAGCTTCAGAATGTGCATTTTGCCTATCCTGTTAGACCTGATGTGATTATTTTCAAAGGCTTCTCGATCAAAATTGAAGCAGGAAAATCAACAGCGTTAGTTGGACAAAGTGGGTCTGGAAAATCAACAATCATTGGTTTAATCGAACGGTTCTACGATCCGTTTCAAGGTTCAGTAAAAATTGATGGTCGAGACATAAGATCATACAACTTGAGGTCGCTAAGAAGACATATTGCACTTGTTAGCCAAGAGCCAACATTATTTACTGGTACCATTAGAGAAAATATTACATATGGCGCTTCAGATAAAATCGATGAAACGGAGATTATCGAGGCTGCTAAAGCTGCTAATGCTCATGATTTTATTGCCGGGTTGAAAGAGGGTTATGATACATGGTGTGGAGATAGGGGGGTACAATTATCAGGTGGCCAAAAGCAACGTATTGCAATTGTTCGTGCCATACTAAAAAATCCAACAATCTTACTTTTAGATGAAGCTACTAGTGCACTTGATAGTCGATCAGAAAAAGTCGTGCAAGAAGCCATTGAACGAGTGATGGTTGGAAGAACTAGTGTAGTGGTAGCACATCGGCTGAGTACCATCCAGAATTGTGAGACGATTGCAGTGCTAGATAAAGGGCGTGTGGTAGAAAAAGGAACTCATCAATCTTTGTTGGCCAAAGGATCTACAGGAGCGTATTTTTCATTGGTTAGTCTCCAAAGAAATCCGCAAAATTCCGCACACTCAACAAGGGACTCAAATTTATATAATGAGTGAAATTAAGTAGTCTTTCTTTTTCTTTCCCTTTTTTTTTTAGTGTGTGTGTGCGCGCGCGTGCGCGTGCGCCCATAAGAAATGCGGCGTTTTATGTTATAAGAACGTTATATGTTTATTTGTAATAAGATCCAAGAAGGGTTTGTCTTTATTATGTATAAATGTATAGACCAAGAGTGGAATTGATGTTACTTACGATTTCAACATCAAATATAACTTGTGATTTCCATTATCTAAATTTTAATTTTCTTCATATTTTTAATGTTTACTTTTATCGTTCTCTATTATGATGTTAATATCTTGTGGGCACAACTTATTGGGCTGACTCCAGATCTTCTTTGTGGACTCATCCAAATCCTTAAAAGTTTTTTAATTTATTACGAGTTCAAAGAAAGTTTGTATTTACAATAAAACTTGTTAAAATTATGTTTGTTTTTTTTTAAAATAATTGTATTGGACAGATTTAAAGTTATAGGTAAGATTTTTCTTTTATTGGTAAATAAATCATTGAACAATACATATTACAAATGTCAAATCCATGATATATGTTGTTTGGATAAAAAGATTGATCGACACATAAGGACTCCCGGTCGGACACCTGTCATTCCAATAGTTTCACCTAATGTCCTGCTCCTCAGGGATTCTGATTATCCCCACCTGGGTTTCTTGACCTTTCACCTCTTAGGAACCTGACCGCCAGCCTCCATCTCTCAGGTCCCTGACTACTTACTGCTTGAACTCCTTTAACTTGTGCCCCTCAGAGATCTTGATTATCCATCTCTCAGGACCCTGACCGCTTGCCTCTTCGGAGCCCCGACTAACCACCATCTTGGCTCTCGAATCACTACCTCCCAGAAAAACTTGACTCACCATTAGCCTTTGGAGACCAAAAATGAGAATGATTGCGATTACGGACCTGCAGAAATAAATGTCGCATTGATATATTTTAGATATACGTCCTATCCCTTGCCAAAACTCGGAGTCTGACGACAACAGGCTTGATGGGCATCCCATCTCTTAAATAAAAGCGGCTAGCACACTATCCCAAGTTAGAAATGTCCCGTCATTCCCATTCTCCGATGCCAAATCGTTTCACTCACATCTCCAGGGCTCTATATAAGGAGGCGAATTTAGCAAGTAAAGGGTTTGAATTCTTCACTTTCCTTCACTACTTGACTTCTTCTGCCTTTCCTTTTCTTGCTTTCCTTTGCTTCCGTTGAAAATATCTTTGTTTTCCTTCCACATTCGCCGACTTAGACATTGGAGTTTTTCCGTAGAGAACCCTATTCGACGTAACTCCAAGTGTGTTACTATCTTGCAGGGATTTTTTAAGGTGAAGCTTTACAAGCAAGGATCCGACCACCTACTTTCTTTGGCGAGGATCCGACGATGTAATAATCATATTCAAATTCGCACCTCAACATTTGGCGTCATCGGTGGAAAACTAACAAAAAGCCTCTTACAGAGCCATTCAGCGAGAAAGAAGGAAGTGAGAGAAACCCAAAAAGTTTCGTGATACTTTGAGTTTTGGAAAAATGACATAATAGAGGAATGGAGACGAAGGTTCCAGCTTCAATGAAAGTACTGCCCGTGGAGGAGGGATAAACCCTTTGACATGGGAGGGGCCTTGGTCAGGAGATAAACATACAGACAGACTGCTAGCCAGTAAGGCCAAAGCACTAGAAAGGGAACTCCTGGAGATCAGAAGATAGATGGCCAGAAAACCCTTCTCCTAGGAAGAAGGGAGAACACCATTCGCCCCTAAAGAGCAGGAAAGCCAAACTCCTTGAAGTGATCATGCAGAGAGAGTTTGGGGATCCAGAAAGACACATGGCCATGTGCCTGAGCCTAGATTAACAGCCGGACAGAAAGAAAAAGCTAAAGCAACCCAAAGGTTGGAGGAGCCTCGCGTGCTTTAGAAAATTAACACCCTTTTCAAAATTTATGAAGGGCAAAGAGACCGAAGAAATAATGATGATGAAAATTATAGAGGGGCGAGTTAGTCAAAGATAAAGCCCAATTTGGCCTCCATCAACATGAGAGTATACCTTAATGAGAAGCATACCCGGGAAAAAGAAGTAGCAGCAGTCGTCAACAGAAGGGAGACGAAAGAATGTATAAGGAGGATGATCTATGAAATGGGAACATACAACATCCTCGCTTAGGGAGGAACCCAAGAACAGAGAAAGCCCCTACTTTCGGGTTTAAATCCCCCCTGTTGGAAGAAATCATGTCTCTACTCCTCTTCAAGAAGTTCAAGATGCCCCAGTTGCCCCCCTTATTCAAGGAAGACAGACCATTCGTTGCACGTTGACACATTTAGAGAAATAATGTTAATTCAGGGATTGACAGAGCTCCAAATGTGCCAACCCATTCCCTTGACTCTAGAAGGGCCAGCAAGATATTGGTATAAGAACCTGCAGCCGTCCAGTATCAGCAACTTCAACCAACTGGCGATCTTCTTTGAGAATGAATTTCAAGGGGTGGTGGCCATCAATCAAAACCTGAGCACTTTGTTGTCGATACGCTAAGGGGCGGGGGAGACCATGAAGAGCTTTATGCGAAGGTATCATGAAAAAGTAATGGAATTAGGGGCCTATCATCACCCTTTAGTTTTAGAAGGGTTGAAGAAAGGCCCACGATTAAAAAGAGCTTGGTATGCTGTTCATCAGCATACAATAGATACATATGAAGCAGCTAGGATGAAACTGCTCGAAGAAATCAAGATTAAAGGGGAGATGCTCTTGAAGCTGAAGGAAAAGACCCGAGCAGCCCCGATCAAGAGGGAGCATCCTTAGGATACGTGACAAAAGGGGAAAGAGTTCGTTATAGAAATCCTAAGTATGATAAAGGAGATCGGGGTTGGGGAGAGTTTTTACCTTGGTACTTTAGAGATGACAGGCCACTAAAACAGCCCTTGGACAAGAACTCTCCCCAGAGAGTGGAACAGGTGGCTGCCCAATGATTCACTCCACTAAAAGCTCCTTTATTTGAGATCTATGAGTATGCAAAAGGCCGAGGGTTCCTGGCACCGCACCCCTAAGCCATGAAAGCAAAGGTGCCTAATAAGAGCAAAGATCGATTCTGTGAATTGCACAAAAGAGGCGGTCACACCACTAATCAATACAAGGAATTACGAAATCAAATTGAGGTACTAGTCAAAAGCAGTTATCTCACAAATTACATTGATTCTCAGCACGTCCTCCCAAGATCTAAGCAACATCAGGGGGGGGGGGGGAAGACTACCTGAAGCCGGACCCAAGCATCATGGTCATCTCAGAGGGGCCTACCCTGGTGGGGTTATCAAGTAACTCTCGCAAGAATTATGCACGGTATTCACTATTTAACCACTCCTCAGACGTTTATGTGATGAACGTGTGATGGACAAAAGATCGAGGATAGCAATCGTCCCTACCATATTCATCAATGAGGATGAAGTCGGGTTTCACTACCTTCACGATGATGCATTAGTAGTGGAGATAGGGATTGCCTCAAAACATGTCAGTAGAATTCTGGCTAATATAGGTAGTTTAGTAGATATAATTTTCAAGGACATGTTAAACTCCTTGGGTATAGAAGACCTAGAATTGATCCAGGCAAGTTTTGTTTGATACGAATTCGGGGACTCCTGCATCACTCCTCTGGGATCGATACACCTGCCAATCACAATGGGGGAAAGGCCTTATCAAAAGACCGCTATGGTATGCTTCCAGGTGGTCAACTTGAAGATCCCATACTCTGCCATCATGAGAATACCCTTCCTCAAAGATACTAAAGCGGTAAAAAGCATACACTACTTGAAGTTGAAATTCAGAGTTGAGGACGGGATTGGCATCATAAGGAGTCATCAAAGGGAGACGAGGTCGTGTTTCACCACCTCCTCAAAGTAAATTTACTGCATCCGGGAAAGACCCTTAGAAGCTTCAATTGATTAGACCAAAAATCGAGCCCCCAGACCCAACAAAGAAATGAGGTCAGGAAGGCACGTTACGACTTTTACCAGTAGTCAGGACGAGAACGTACAAGTTGGCCCGACTTGATGACAGCATCTTGAGTAAAGCCCAATATGTGAAGATGCTAAAGAAATATTACCCTTGAGGAAAACCTCTTTCAGGTTGACCAATCTATGAGCTCGTAATATGTCTTGTACTATTCTTTTATATGAATAAAGAATAAAATGTTCGAGACTTTTTATAGCATCTTCTAGAGTTTTTCGTCTTAATATTTATCTTAGTGTTAAGGTTGACCAAGAACCATAAAATCCCTTAACACTTAGTCATTTCTAAAAATTCTGTTCGTTCCAGGTGCCGTAAGCCCTTAAGACTGGATCAGGCATCCTATACATTTAAACCTTGGTTCATGTTAAGGCGTGGTAAACCCTAGCCAGGCCAGGTCCTTCTAAGGTTAAAGATTGATCGCGAGCCATAAAATCCCTTAACACTTAGTCATTTCTAAAAATCCTATCCGTTCCAGGTGCCATAAGCCCTTAAGTCCAGATCATACTGTTGACCTATTGTTTTTGATGATGAACAAATTATTTTGTTGATGAATAAATGATTTGTTTGATTAATTTGTTTA
>JAVXUL010003838.1:0-12772 GCA_035590515.1 Trichilia minutiflora | reverse complement strand
CGGATAAACTCATATAGTCGTACTTATATGTAGTAAAGTCCCTCTACTATCGACTCCCAATCGAGTGTAGGTCATGGAAAAGTCAAACCCCTAATCCGATCATAGGATCAGAACCTTAATCATAAATGAGATCCACGTATCCAAAAACTTCTTTTTGGAATTCATGTACTCTGGCCAAAAATTTAATCCCCGTAGATGACAATTCTGCCTAGGATCTCAAGCTCAAATACCTAAGCCAGCAAATTCCATTTTGACTATCACTTGTTCTCATACAATAAGAACACATTATCATCAAGCTTCTTTTACTAGATGTGGCTAGCCCAATGCAATATACATAATTGAACGATATGCCTCACTACAGATTGCAGTCGTGATGTCTCAGATTTAATAACTAATGGTACACTAGTACGACTGTGCGATAAATCATTGACTGTGGATATTCACCCATATGATTTATCATGTTTGATCACGTTTAGTGTCACGTTCTCAAAAGTGGTATCCATATTTATGCTCTTATGACATGAGACTCGTCACCCAACTATTTGTTGGTTTTTAATGGCCTAAAACATGCATAAAGGAAGTTTCTCACCCTAGGAAACTAACGTTAAAACCATACTTTCAAAGGAGAAAAGAAAGGTGCAAAATGGAAGCTAGAGTGGATACCTTGTAAGCCTTTGGATTGGATGAAGACTAAGCTCACAAGTGTGAGCTCTCTACACTTTAAACCCTCCCAAAAGAGCTCTCATGGTTGCCTTCCTGTTGGAGAAGATGATGACCCCCAAAATTGGTGAATTTAACATATTTTTCATCATTTATTAATACAATATTTATCTAATAAATATTATAAAATAATAAGGGAGTTATGTGATACAAGCATATCAAATATAAATTACTATATTCATTCGAAAGATAGTTATATAAATTACTGTATAAATATAAATTAAACGAAAATATCTGAACTATTCACATACATTCTTTATATATGAGCATGCCAATATAAAAGAAATAGCTAATGTATGTGAGTAAAGAACAATTCTTTCAGTGATAATTTAATATTTTATACAAGATCACTAGCCCTGAAATCGATAACACGAATGATTTCTAGGGCATACACTAACATTATTAATATCAAATACTAATCATTGGCATCAATAAAACATGTCGATCATGCAATGTCATTGTCCTTAATGACATCACCTCAATCGAGAACAAGTTTTATATATATTTAAATCAAAGATTTTGCTCTCATATCCATAACTCTTTATGGATAGAATCTTGACACACATCATATATATAGGAATATATCTTGCATTAATAAAATAAATATAATAACAAGCAACTGAACACAATACAAGATATATAAATGCCATTTTATTAAATATAAATAATTTTATAAATAATTACAAAGTTTATATACAAAGAAATAATAACCCTGAACCATATGACACGATTGGTTCTAGGACATATCTCTAACACCACCGGCTCACCCTCCTTCAGGTGCTACTCAGTAATTGGCAATGAATCGCAAATTTATGGTTTCTAGCCACGACGACGTTGCATCAGTAAAACTAGATTCCGCATGATTTTCCATTTGGTGGTAGATGGTCATGCCCACCGGCTCACCCTCCTATGTCTGCTACTCAGCAATTGGCAATGAATCGCAAATTCATGGTTTCTCATTTGGATACTATTTATGACATTGCATTAGCAAAACCAAATTATAGTCATGAACTTTCATGGTTTTTTGGAATCCCATGGTGGTGGATTCATCGACCAATTGGTTGATGGCCATGGCTATGGCTACAGGCTCATCCCCCTTCAGCTACTATCACCAATTGGCAATGAACCAAAAATTTATGGTTTCGTATTTGGGTTTTACCAATTAAACCAATGAGAATGCACCTGATGAAAATAAGCTTCAATCCATGATCTTGTTTCAACTCTATGCTCCTCTTAGGATTTGTTTGGAGCCAACTTCTTGTTAGTTAAATTTGTATTCATTAGTTGAGATCATGTAATGATAGAGAAAGAAGCAATAACTAATAAGATTTTCTTCTTATACTTTTATTTGTTGTTTATTTATTATTTTTACTTTTCTTATATATGATGGTTTCAATATGGTGAATGCTCAAAATATCAGTGAAAAGAATTATTGTTTTAACTTTTTTAAAAACAATTTGATGTAAATATGTGAGACTCACTTTCACCAAAAGTTGATTTTACATCATACACACACATAATTAAATTAACCAATTATGATTTTAACATTAGTTATAAGTATATAAAGATAGGAGCAATTTAAAATAATAGTTTTATCTAACAATCTTATCAAAGATTACATTTTTATTTGTGTTTGTGGTTATTTTTATTTTCCATTTTTCATTTGATCAATAAATACATAAACTTTCAATGCGCAGTTGTAATTTCCTTTTTTGCAAATTCATTGAACTAAAATTATATGAAAGACAACTAAAATAATAAATTATAGACAGTTTGTATAGGGGTGGCACATTTGAAAGCAATTGTAGAAAGCTCTAGAATTATATAATAGATAATAAAATTAATCTTTGTTATTGTTTGTTAGAATAGGAAGTTGAAAGATGCAGCAAATTCTCATACATCAATAGTTAATTCTTGTAGTATGTACCTTTCGAAGTTAAATTTGAAAATTGAAATCACCGATTTGAAAAAAATGTTGCAAGTAATTGTATTAGATAACACTTCACATATATCCTGAGAATTTTGTACTCATAATATAAGAATAGGTCTTTATCTCCTGCAGAGGTTATATTTTTGAAATACTATTTTTGTGTTAAGACTAATAGTAGGTGTACAAACTTTAACATAAATTAACGTGATATAATTAAATTATGGTAAAAATATATTTCTATATTTCTAATATAATATATCTAAGATAGTATATCTAGATGAAATTCAGTTGAATTTAAAAATTTAAAATTAAATTAATGATAATATAAATATTGCTTTACTTAACCACAACCTTCAAAAATCAGTGCTATATAATGCAGTCACACATTCAAAATTTCAAGAACAAAAACGTCTGCAACTCAAGGTTTCTCATACAAGAAAAACAAGTTACAAGAATTCAAGAACTCAGTAAAAGAAAGAACACAAGATTAAGAGGAATCCATCAAGGTTCATTTCTCTTAAGAACAGAGTTTGTACACACTATATAAATATACTTACAGTATCTCTTTATATACAAGAAAGATTAGTCACTTCAGCCTTTTGTTACAACCTTAGTATTTTAGCATAATCATTTTTAACTAAAATAACTATTTGTGCAAAAAATATCCGGTGACTTTCATACACCCAATAACGAAAATCTCCGATAAATTTTTTATAACAAACAAGGAATAACCCATGATTGAGGAGTGAAGTTTGGTATTTGTGTTTGTGACTGGACCTAGTTGCTCCTAAGCTACCTACGTACCTCCCTTCTCTCTTTTCTCTTTCTTCCTCTTCTGGTTCTTCTTTTTCTTCTTTTCTCCAGTGGGGGGATCAAGCCACATGTAGTTCTTTTGAGGGGAGGGGATGATGATTTTATAGAGGAGATGAGGACACTGCAGGCTAGGGTGGCAGGGTGACAGCCCCAAAGAGCCATAGGGTGGCTATCATTAAGAGGAGTGGAGGCCACATAATTAATTTGATAGGACATGTACTGCAGTGGCTTCAAATCACCACCAATATCAAGTCTCCCAGTTTTCAGTAAAAATTTATTTTTACTAAAAATTACAGTCTGAATAAGCCTCTCCCAGAGATTAGAGCTTAGTACGGGACCTCGACACCATCGAATTGGTGAGCCTGCACCATCAAGCATGTAAGATTGGTATAATAGAGCGATGAGCTCGGAATCATCGAGCACGTAAGCTCAGCATCGAGCAAATAAGCTCTGAATTGGGGATAGGCAAGCCCAGGACCATCGAGCGCATAAGCTCGGCATCGAGTGAATAAGCTCTATAATAAGGATACATCACACAGGTTAGGGCTTACAAAGGCCTAACACAGGTCAAGGATAAAGCCCGACTAGTGCTAGGGGATTTTAGGGCGAAGGCCAATCGTAGCACTAGGAGAAAGCACCTGACCCTGATCAGGGTTTAACCGACCTAATATAAGTCAGGTCTTAACCTTTCAAAGTGTCTAACATGAACTAGAGCTTAAGGGGCCTGACGCGGATCAAGGATAAAACTCGACTAGTGCTAGAAAATTTTAGGGTGAAGGCCAATCGTAGCACTAGGAGAGAGCATCTAATGTTGCTCAGGGCTTAATCGGCCTGATACTAATCAGGTCTTAGCCTCCCAAGGTGCTTGACACGGATTAGGACTTAAGGAGCCTGATACAGGTCAGGGATAAAGCTCGACTAGTGCTAAAAAATTTTAGGTCGAAGGCCAACTGTAGTACTAGAAGAGAGCATCTGATGCTGGTCAGGGTTTAATCAGCCTAATATGGGTCAGGTCTTAGCCTCCTAAGGTGCCTGACATGAACTAAGACTTAAGGAGCCTGATACGGGTCAGGAAAAAAGCTCAACTATTATCACAAGATTTTAGTGCTATAGAGCCAACCATGATACTAAGAGGAAGCTCAACTGCTATTATGGGATTTTAGAGCTGTACAGTCAACTGTGATATTAGGAGAAGACTCGACTAATGACCGGGAGATTCGGCACACTAGGAGGAATCTTAACTAGTATTCGGAGATTTTACGGCTAAGTAGTCAACCAGGACACTAGGAGAAAAGCTCAACTAGTATCATGGGATTTTAGGAATATAGAGCCAACCGTGATATAAAAAGAAGGCTCGACTAGTGCTTGAAAAAATCGAGACACTAGGAGGAATTTTGACTAGTGCCGAGAATTTTACGGCTAAGTAGTCAATCATGGCACTTGAAAAAAGGCTCAACTAGTATCCAAAAAAATTAGGACACTAGGAGGAATCTCAACTAGTACCCGGGGATTTTATAGCTAAGCAGTCAATCGGGTCACTAGGAAAAATCTCAACTAGTGCCCAAGAATTTTACGACTAAACAACTAACTGAAGCACTAGGAGAAAGGCTCGACTATGTATCATCAAGCAAAAAAGCTTAGGATCGAGTTAAGATGCTCGAAGTCATCGAACGAATAGGCTTGGGATTGAGCGATAGTGCTCAGTATCATTAATCCGAAGACAACCAAGAACAAGATAGTAAACAAAAATAAAGACAAGTCTCGGATCGAAAGAGATCACCTCAGGGTCATGGGAGACAACCCTCAAGGGTGACTGGGAGACAACCTTCAGGATGAGGCGAAATAGCCCCCAAAGGATGAGGCGGGGAGATCACTTGAGAGAAGGGCAGCGACCTGGGAGTAGGGAGAGCGATCTTGGGATCAAGGAACGATCCGGGTCAGGTGGATAGCCTCAAGAGCAGAGAGCGATCCTGGGATCAAGGAGTGATCCAGGTTAGGTGGATCAGCTTAGGAGCGGGGAGCGATCCGGGATTAGGGGAGCGACCTAGGAGCAGGAGGATCACTTGGGATCAGGGAGTGATCCGGGTCAGGGGGATCGCCTCAGGAGTGGAGAGGGATCCTGGGATCAGAGAGTGATATGGGTTAGGTGGATCCCCTCAGGAGCGGAGAGCGATCCTGGAATCAGGGAGCATCCTAGGAGCTGAGAGCGATCCTGGATCAGGGGAGCGACCTGGAAGCAGGAGGATCACCTGGGAGCAGGGAGTGATCCTGAGATTAGGGAGCGATCCGGGTCAGGTGGATCGCCTTAAGAGTGGAGAGTGATCTGGGGATCAGATGGATCGCCTCAAAAGTGGAGAGCGATCTTGGGATCAGGGAGTGATCCAGGTCAAGTGGATCGCCTCAAGAGCGGGGAACGATCCAGGATCAGGGGAGCGACCTGGGAGCAGGAGGATCACCTAGGATCAGGGAGTGATCCGGGTCAGGTGGATCGCCTTAGGAGTAAGGAGCGATTCTGGGAGCAAGTGGATCGCATTAGGAGTGGGGAGCGATCCAAGGATCAGGGAGTGATCTGAGTCAGGTGGATCGCCTCGGGAGCAAGGAGCGATTCAGGGCTCAAGGAATGATCCAGATCAGGTGGATCATCTCAGGAGTGAAGAGTGATCCGAGAATCAGGAAGTGATCCGAGTCAAGTGGATCGCCTCAGGAGCAAGGAGCGATCCTGGTCAGGTGGATCACCTCAGGAACAAAGAGCGATCCTGGGAGCAGGTGGATCACCTAGGACCAAAAAGTGATCCTGAGATCAGGGAGTGATCCGGGTCAGGTGGATCGCCTCAAGAATGGAGAGTGATCCTGGGATCAAGGAGTGATCCAGGTTATGTGGATCACCTCAGGAGTAAGGAGCGATCCTGGGAGCAGGTGGATCACCTCAGGAGAGCGAGGAGCGATTCAGGGATCAGGGAGTGATCCAAGTCAGGTAGATCGTCTCAGGAGCGGGGAGCGATCCAGGGATCAGGAAGTGATCCGAGTCAGGTATATCGCCTCAGGAGCAGGGAGCTATCCAGGGATCAGAGAGGGATCCGGATCAGGTGGATCGCCTCAAGAGCAAGGAGAGATCCAGGGATCAGAGAGCAATCCGGATCAGGTGGATCGCTTCAAGAACAGGGAGGATCTAGGAATCAGGGAGTGATCTGAGTCAGGTGCATCGCCTCAAGAGCGAGGAACGATCCTAGGAGTAGGTGGATTGTCTCAAGAGCAGAAAATGATCCCCTGAATGTAGGGGGATCACCTGAGAGCAGAGAGTGATCATGGGAACAGGATGATCACCTGGGGAGCAACGCTTCAATGGCTTTTCGTTAGATTCTCACAGACAGCGTCAGCTGTTTGTGCAAAAAATATCCTGCGACTTTCATGCACCCAATAATGAAAATCTCCGACGAATTTCTTACAATAAACGAGGAATAGCCTATGGTTGAGAAGTGGCGTTTGATATTTGTGTTTGTGACTGGATTTGAGTTGCTCCCAAGCTGCCTATATACCCTCCTTCTTCTCTCTTTTCTCCTTCTTCCTCTTCTGGTTCTTCTTCTTCTTCTTTTTTTCTGGTGGGGGGATTAAGCCACACGTAGTTCTTTTGGGAAGAGGGGATGGTGATTTTATAGAGGAGATGGGGACACTACAGGCTAGGGTGGTAGGGTGACAGCCCCAAGAAGCCATAGGGTAGTTGTCGTTAAGAGGGGTTGGGGCCACACAATTAATTTAATAAGACATGTACTGTAGGGGCTTCAAATCACCACTAGAGTTGCCAAAATATGTCCGGTCCGTTTAACCCGCAAAATAAACGGGTTAGAATCAAAGGTTTTTGGCCCGTGGGTTAAACGGGCCAGCCCGATTAACCCACGGATAAAAGGGCTCAAACCCGTTTAACCCGCTAGTTAAACGGGTCGGTCCGATTTTTATTATATATATTAATTAAATATTTAAAAATATTTTTTAAATTAAATATTTATAATAATAAAAATTTAATTTTAAAAAATTAAATTAAAAATATTTGTTGTTATATATTTATAGTTTTTTATTTTTTTATTATTTTTTTAATTTTAATTTTTAAAAATTATAATTATTTATTATTTATTTATGTATTTAATTAATTAATTAATATAAACGACTAATCCGTTTAACCCACTAATCTAATAAATTAGGTTAAAAATAAAAATATTAACCCGTTTATTAAATAGATTAATTTGATCCAATCCATTTAAATACTTGATCAAAATGATCAGATCTTATTAAACCTAACCCGACCTATTTGACAGTCCTAATCACCGCCAACAATAACTAACTACCGTCTATAGGCTCCAACAACTTGCACCAGCTGCCAGCTTTCAAGATCCAGCCATCAGGATCCAACTTGCATCTTCCAGCAGACTGCATCGTCATCCTCTCGAGCTGCTGTTCCTTTGTTCAACCGAGATTGCATTTTGAGTCACATTCCAACAATAAACTTATAATAATTTTATCTTTTATTAAAGCTAAAAATTCAAATTTGCCTACTTCGCATTATACAATGCCTCTCATTCTACCATACTAAAACCATCTCAAGCTTTCTATCAACGGAAAGAGTGAAGCTTGTTTACTTTCTTTTAGCAAAATGAAGGGAGCAAAAGCATTCATCTTCTTTCCTTTTGGTTGCTGCTTGTTTCTGTCAAGGCTTAGCTAATACTAATGAAGTTGCATCAACAACATCAGAATCTGGTCATCAACTTTCATGGTCTTTTGGCAACCCATGATGGATTACGTGCCCAATTAGTGGCTGGCCATGACCGTGCCCACCAGTTCACCCTCCTCTGTCTGCTGCTCAGCAATTGGCAATGAACCATAAATTTATTAATTCTCATCTGGGTTCTACCAATTAAACCAACGAGAATGCACCTGACAATAAGCTGCAATCCATGAACGACACTATGCTTCTCTTTAGGATCTTTTTCTAAATTTAAAAAAGAACAAAATTACTTAAGATCATGTAATGTGGCAGGAAACAATAAGTAATATGATTTTTTTTGTTATATTTGTATCTGTTTTTTTCTTCATTTTTTATTTTTATTGTATATGATTGTTTTAATATGTTTAATGCTCTCAAAAATCATTGGAAAAATTATTTCTACAATGTGGCCTAACTTTGTTAAAAACAGTTTGATGTAAATGTGTGAGTTTTATAGAAGTTGATTTTACATCATATTTAAGATATAATTAAATTCGCCAATTATGATCTCATTAAGGATATATAAATACATCTTGCAATTTAAAATACCTTAGTTCTATCTAACAATCTTATCAAAAATTACATTTTTATTGGTTATTGTGGTTATTTTTTATTTCCCATTTTTAATTTATTCAATATATACATACACCTTAAATAGAGAGTCATACTTCTTTTTTCGGTTAAGTCATTAAACTAAAATTAAAAAAAAACAAAACTAAAATGATAAATTACAGATGGCTTTATTAATTTTATTTTTATTTTATAAACCGCGGTTGTACGAAAATATTTCTTATTTTGTAGCCATACAACTCAAAATATGGCAATTTAAGATAATCATATCATTCATTAAAAGCATAAAAAAATATTGTGTGTGTATATGTACTGTTGTAAATACCTTTCAATTGAATGCTCAACCCAGGCGAAAGAGTTCTCGGTCTCTTTTTTCTTTTTCCTTTTTTTTTTTAAAGAGACTTTTTTGTTGTTATCTGTTATATTTGAACTTAAATATGAATGAAAAAGCCTAATATAATTTTATTCTCTAAAATACTCTTATATTAATATTTAAATTTAAATCCCTTTTATCTCTCTCCAACTTCTCATATTACATGCTAAGTATGTTATTTATAGTTATTTAATTTAACAACAGTTATTTAATTGTAAAAAACTATAGGAATTTTAAAACTAGAATTCTGATCTTCATTAATTAAAAAAATATATATATATACAAGATGAAATTCTTAATAATAAGAAACTCTTAATAAAGTTAAAATATCTAAAATATACAAGAATCATACAGTAAAAAGGTAAAAAAAAGATATATACAAGATTTCCTAAATAAGGTAATAGTAAAGAATGTAATCAATTTAGTAGTCAACACCTTTTCAATACCCCTCAAGTTGGAGTATAGAGATCTCGAATGCCCAACTTGCAAGGAAAAAAATTGAACTAATCCTTTTCCAATGTCTTGGTGAAAATATCTATAAGTTATAGTGAAGTGCGTACATATACTGGACAAATGTTACCGTTCAATATCTCAATACGAATGAAATAACAATCCACTTTGATGTATTTAGTACGTTCATGGTAGATAAGATTAGTAGCTATATGTAAAGCCGTCTGACTGTCACAAAACAAACTCATAAAGTCAGAATACATTACACCAAGAGAGTTCAATAACCCTTTCAGCTACTTAAATTCGCAAGCTGTGGTGGTTATAAATCCATTGAAACTATCAGCAGATGAGCGAGATACGGTTTGTTGCTTCTTAGTCTTTCAAGAGATAAGTGAGTTTTCTAAGAGAACAAAATATCCAATTGAAGATTGTTTCGTCAAAGGACAGTTAGCCCGGTTAGAATCACTATAAGCAATCAACTTGACATCACAATTAGCATATAATAAAATACCCTATCCTGGATTACCTTTCAAATAACGTACAACGCAGAGAGCTACCTCCCAATGTGCTTTCTTCAGTTGATACATGAATTGAGAAAGAATATGCACACAATAAGTTAATTCAGGTTGATTTATTATAAGATAAGTAAGTCATCCCACCAACCGTCTATACTGAACAGGATCATCCACATCGTTACTCTTAATAAGGGTCAGCATGTGATTTTGTTTAATAGGTGTTGCAGTGGGCTTAAAACCTAATAATCCAACCTCAGTAATCACATATAATATATATTTACGTTGGCACAAGAAAATACCATTTGAGTTTCTGGCTACTTCAATTTCTAAGAAAAATTTCAACTTTCCTAAATCCTTCATATGAAAGTAATGACTCAAATAGTTCTTGAACTTTTATATAGCGAAAACATCACTACTAAAGATAATAAGATCATCAACATAAATTAGTACATTTAATTGAACAGGCCTAGCTCTAAAAGTAAACAAAGAGTAATTTGAATATGATTGCTGAAATTTATAAGCTTTTAGAGATGTAGCTAATGTCGCAAATCAACATCTAGGAGCTTATCATAAAATATATAAAGATTTTTGAAGTTTACAAACCTTTCTTGGTGATTGAGAAGCAAATCCTGGTGGCATCTTCATGTAAACTTCTTTCTCTAAATCACCATATAAGAAGGTGTTTTGGACATCCATTTAATGAAGTTCCCAATTTTTTACAGCGGTAACTACAAGAAAAGTATGTACAATACCTATTTTTACTGTAGAAGCAAAAGTCTCCTTATAATGTATGCCTTCAATTTGATTATTTTCCAATATCATCAATTGCACTTTGTACCGATCAACACTTTTATTAGAGTTGTATTTAATTTTATACATCCACTTACTCCTAATTGTTTTCTTCCTAGGTGGCAAATTTTCAACTGTATATGTACCGTTATCTTCCAAAGCTTGTATTTCTTTTCTCATAGCTTCCCTCCATCGTTCGTTTTTCATTACTTATGTATAAGAATTTGGTTGATACCTCGTTGTAATTGCTGCCAAGAAACACCGATGTTATGCAAAAAATTTATCATAACTTATATAATTTACTAAAGAGTAAGGTGTACCTGGGAAATTAGATTGGGAAGGTGAGCATTCAGAGGGGCTTACGCTTACTCTGATGGTGTTTGCTATATAATCGCTCAAACGAACAGAAGGTTGCTCGACTCATTGTCTTCTAACTAGTTCATCTGCCACTATTTCATTTCTTTGCACTTCTTCACCATCTTCGTTACTTAATTCCTCTATTTCTTGACTAACCTCATTAGCTCTCCTTATATTTGTTAGAGATATACCTAAAATCAATCGTGTCATATGGTTCATGATCACTATTTCTTTGTATATACTCTTTGTAATTATTTATAAAAATGTTTACAATTAATAAAATGACATTTTCAGTATCTTGCATTATGTTTAATTGCTATTTATTTTATTTTCTAATTGATACGAGATATATCCCTATATGTATTATATGTTGAGATTCTATCTATAATGAGTTATAGATATGAGAACAAAATTTTTAATTTAAATACATTCAAAATTGGTTCTCGATTGAGGTGGTGTCATCAGGGATAATGACATTACATAATCGGCATATTTTATTGCAGCCAATGATTAATATTTGACACTAATAGTTGAGTGACGAGTCTCATGTCACATAAGCATAAACATGGATACCATATTTGATAATGTGATACTGGACATAACCAAAAGTGATCAATCACATGGGTGAATATCCATAGTCAGTGATTGATCACACAGTCGTACTAGTGTACCATTAACCCTTAGACCTGAGATATCACGGTTGCAATCTGCAGTGAGGTATATCGTTCACTTGTTTATATAGCACTGGACTAGCCATGGTCGATGAAAGAAGCTTGATGATAATGTGTTCTTATTGTATGAGAACATATGATAGTCAAGATGAAATCTGCTAGTTCAAGTATTGGAGCTTGAGATCCTAGACAGAACTGTCATCTATGGGGTTTAAATCTCTGGCCAGAGTAAACGAATTCTAAAAAAGAGTTTTTGGATACGTGGATCCCATTTATGATTGAGGTTCTGATCCTATGATCGAGTTCACAGTTTGACTATACCATAACTTGCACTCGATCGGGAGTCGATAGCAGAGGAACCTTACTACATGCAAGTATAACTATATGGGCTCATTTGAATTTCATTCTTTGTGTTCTAGGGGTCATGATATCTTGCTAGAGATCACTCATGATCATTGAGAACTTCGATTATAAAGAGTTATATCGAAGTGATACGAATGTGTTACTATTTACTCATGTCTAGTTCACGGTGAACCCAAGGGGTCACACACAATAACTAATAGTTGATGATGGACAAAATAATATCATTAAGTTAGTTAATGATATTTCATATTGACGAAAAATAAATTGCCTCGATATTTGATCAGTAGGCAATTTTATTATTTATAATAAAGAATACATTTTTCTAACAATGACCAGCTAGCACTCGTTGGTTCGAAAAATATGATAGTATTAATGGAGACTTAAAAATATATATTTTGATATATCGAGTAATAAATAAAATTATTTATTTATTAAATATTTTGCTAAGTATTCATTTATTGATAA
>JAVXUL010003818.1:0-12773 GCA_035590515.1 Trichilia minutiflora | reverse complement strand
CTACAAGTTCAAAATCATTGGTGCCGATTTGAGGACAAATCGTTTTGAAGAGAGGGAGAATGATGAGAACTCAGGCAACACACCAAAATAAGAAAGTTTCATAAAATTAATTTTTTATTTAACTAGGAATATTATTTTCTTATTTAGTTAAGATTTCTTGTTTAATTAGGTTTCTAGTTTTCTTATTTAATTAAGAATATTATTTTCTTATTTAGTTAAGATTTCTTATTTAATTAGGTTTCTAGTTTCCTTGTTTAATTAGGATTATATTAGTTGCCTATATAAAGACATGTTTTGTTAGGAGGATATAAATAGTGATGTGAATAGTAACTTCAATAACAAATTGAGAGTTTTCTCTTTGTTCTTTTGAAATTTATTTCGAACTTATCAAGAATTTGTTCTTGTGACGTTCACAATTCGACTTATCATTCAAGAATCTCTTTCATGAGTGTGGTTTCTTCTTTTCCATCAATTATACCTGTGGTTGGTTACTTGATTATTATTCTTTGGATCTTTGGTTTAATATATCCTTGGTTCAAGAATTAATCTAAGTATCAACTCAAAGGTTTTCAAATCTGACCATATTGGCTTTCCGGGTTAGGATCTACTTGTTCGTGGATTTTTAGGCTATTTAGCCTATGGATTCACATCACATACTAACTCAAAATCATCTTGACTGGTCCCTTTTCTCGATAATTACTTGGGCTAAAAGTAATTTGGAGACTGACAATGGGTTTTCAATACTTATAAAAATCAATATTCATGAAATAAAAACATTCTTTATGTAATTAAAATAATAAACATGATAGTTATATACTAATTTGCCTATAACTGACATTGGCTTTGAGTAATCATATAATACCCCACATGATTATCCTCTATTTTTCACCGAGTGGACTATTATCATAAATAGGATCATCATCTTCCTTATACCGTCTCCACCGACACCCCACTCACCTAAATGACTTCTCGTAAATTCATTCCAAGCTACTAAAATTCTATAATTACAGATGGCTCTTCAAAAATAATATTATAAAATCAATCAGATAACCTAGTCCACTGGCCATATCATTATAATAAATCTTCGTCAAATCAAATCCAATTAATCTCTCTATATGTATGTGTACACACACACACACATCAATAATACAAAAACCTAAAATAATAATAAAAACTAATATAAGATCATCATATATCAATCCATATCAAAATCACATAAGGCCTCCTGGCCTTAATCTCATACAATTCATAATTATTTCTAAAAATAATTTATAATTCAATATTTGATTTAAAATATAAAATATAAAATTATGTTTCTAACTTTCTGATACATTTAAAATATTTAAGTTTTAAAAAATAATTTTAAAAAAATGAAAGTAAGTTAAATCCATTCATAGATTTGGAAACGTATGCGCTCTCTGCAGCCCCTCATGACGCTTAGGCTCCTCTTGCTTGTGGTATGTGCCTAATTATCTAAATAACAATTCTCATATTAGTCCTAATTTCCAAATAACAATAATGTAATCCTATATGCAATGATATGGAATCTCATTCGAGTTTTCCTAGTCAATACTTAATCATCGAAGTCTAATTCGTTTTTTAATCATTTAATCAATTTTCAACAATGAAATTATAGGATCAATTCAAACTCCTATGATGGTCAATATTTCGAGCGAAATTACATATTTTCACTTACTATCTCCTTCATCTAGTAGATCACTTCATCAAAAATAAGATCATTGTCACCTTTATAAAGATCCCACCAATGCACCACTAGTCTAAATGACTTTTTTTAATTAGGCCTATTCTAAGTTATTAAAATCTTGTAATTACATATGGCTCTTTGATCATATTATCATAAAATCAATCACATAACTAGGTCCACTAGCCATATTATCACAACAAATCATCATCAAATTAAATCTAGTTAATCACCACGTATGCATATGTATATACATCAATAATATAAAACCTTAAAACAATAATCAAAACAAATATAAGATCATCATATATCCATTCATATCAAAATCACATTAGGTTTCCTGGCCTTAATATCATACAAACCATAATCATTTCTAAAATTAGTTCACAATTCAATATTTGATTTAAAATATAAAATCATGTTTCTAATTTCCTAATACATTCAAAATATTTAAGTTTTGAAAAAAATTTTTTTAAAAAAATCTACTCATAGATTCAGGAGGATATGTATTCTCTACTATCCCTTACGATGTGTAGGCTCCTCTTTCTCGAGCTCCATGCCTAATTATATAAATAACGATTCTCATATTAGTCCCAATTTATAAATAACAATAATGTAATCCTATATAGAATAATTATGAAATCTAGTCTCGATTTTCCTACTCAATACTGAACCATCAAGAGCTAATTTACGTTTCGATCATTTAACTATTTCAATAATGAAATTTCATGATCAATTCAAAATTCTACAATAGTTGATATTTCAAACTTAATTCGACATATTCACTTACTACCTCATTTTAATCCTTATAAGCCGATTTTGGATTTTCGGTAATTCAACCTTTTATTTAGTTGTTTTACTACTCAAATCAATGTAATTTAAGATAATTTATCAAAATCGACTTGAATTTATAAAAATTCTAATTGTACAGTGAATTATCTAGGACCACTTTTAATACCCATTTTTTAATTCGAATTTTCGATAATCTAATCATAATTATAACTACTGCATATTCTAAATAACATAATTAAAGTTGAATTCCTATGATTGACAAAAAATTTCTCGAATAAATAATAAACTTTAAAAATTAACAAATTTCAAAATTGAAACTTTAATTGAGTGAAAAATCTTGCTAAATGATTATTGGAGGCTTTAAGAAGCTTTAATTGCTTTCAATTTTGAAAAAACCTAAATTAGAGTATAAATACTAATTTTTACCTATTTGATTTCTTGATCAAATTAAAAATAAATAAATCTTCTAAGATGATATGGGTGTCAAATTATAATAATTTATGGTTAAAAAATTAAAGTTTAAACGACAGAAATACGAAAAGAATTCTTATGAAATGACAAATTCGTTCATTTATAATTTTTTTTTCTTTTATACTTTTGGGATAAATTTCATAAATTTTGTAAGCCCTATGAAATAAAATGATTAAACTACTCTTAAATAAAGAAAACATGATTTTTAATAATAATCAACGAATTTTAAAGATTATGAAACATCCATAAATTTCATTACTAATTTTGCAAATTAATGCTAGGTTTTAAAATATCCAACAAATCACATTAATGAAATTCCACTTTTTTAGATTTTGATACAGATGATAACTTATACGCATATTCCTAATCTCAGTCAAATAGAATTATGATTTTCTTTTTAAAAAAATAAACATCGGTGTTTGGAAAAAAATTCTCCCAGTTAGAAAAAGCTTTTACGTTTTTACACCAGCAAGCCACGAATTAAGCCTTAAAATATTTAAAAGGCTCAGCAAGGGTTTGTGATTTTGCGAAGAAAAGCAAAATGTCGTGTGGGAAATTCAACAAGATGCTAATAAAGTCTTTAGAAGCCAGGCTAGGACCTGGTGTATTAAGAAAATGGGTGTGCAGTGTTTTTTTTTTTTTTTAAATATAACAAGAGTTTTATTTTGCATTGAAGGCCAATTGGTATTGCTATTGCTTATGAAAATAAATTACTATTGTTGCGTTGAGGAAATAATTCGCTGCTAAAAGAAAAATAATTGTGTTTTTGATAAATTCTGTTGTTGAATATTTTAAACATAAAGTATAAATATTTGCTAAAATATTAATATTAAAATACTGTGATAATGTATAATGACTTTAATAGAGATACAATTAAATTGTCTACATATCATATTAATATAATTTTATTCAATAAAATTCATGGTTCTAAGTATAATTAAGTGGCCATATACATAAAAATATTATATAGAATAAATTAATTTATTTTATAAAATTTTGATACTCTCTATACATCATTGATAAAATATAATATAATGATAAATATATATAATATAAATAGAGTTTATAAAAATATAAAATATAATTATTTTTTATTAATATAATAAGGTTATATTAAAAATTTTGAAAATCAAATTAAATATATATTTGGATTATTTGATAAATTACTTTTTAAAAGCAATATCTCCTCCACTTATAAAAACCGTTGCAAAAAAGTAATAGATTGTAAAATAAACAATTTTAAATTTTGTTTATCAAACACAAATTTATCTAAAAAAAATTATAAAATAAGTTGTTTGTTACCAAATAAATCTAAATTGCATACTATTTTGATTGAATATTGTTTAGTTTTATTCATTTATTTATTTTTATTATGTATAAATAAATGACTTTAAACATTTAAACCAATCGTTCCATTCAACATTCAGCCTAAATGATGGAATGAACTTAAGCATGAATTATAGACTTTTTTTTTTTTTCTAAAAAACAATAGAAAACAAATTGGTTCAATTGAGCATTAATTCAACAAATGTTGTTAAAGGAAAGAAACATAAAATATGATATTTAAAATTTTAATATATTTTTAAATTTAACAAAATATAGTATTTTTTTAAGTACATTCTCGTTGTATCTAATATTAAGGGGGGTTAGATAAAATATAAATCTTTAAATAAATAAGTAATAATTAATAAAAAAATATTATTTAGACAACAAAATTTTTAAATCTCAAGAATAATATCTAATAAATTTTTAAGAAAACATAAATAATTTTTATTCAAGAATACAAAAGAGTAAGAGACTTTATTAAACTTCAGGAAAGGTAAATAATAATTAATGAAATAAATGTCATTGGGCTTCAGAGTATGTTGTTGACATTAAAGATGTAAAGTGGGTCGGCCCGGCTTGACACAACAATTTTTTTTTAGCTCAATTGTACTTTTGTGCAGGCACACTAATTGTAGGCGCAGGCCGGAAAAAAAAAAAGGGATTCAGTTTTACGCATAGTATCTAGTCCATTCGTATTGTCTTGGGACCATATTTCATGCTTAGAGGGCCGTCTCGAAATAATCAAATATTATTTTAAAATAAAAATAAATATTAAAAGACATTTTTTACTATATTATTATTATTATAAATAAAAGCATAAAAAATTAAATGGTAATTAAAATTTCAAAGTATTAAAAATTAAATCAATAAATTGTAAAGTTAGAAAATAAAAAAATTGGCAAATAATTAAAATTAATCCAAAAATAAGTAAATGAGAAAATTAACGTAAAATTTTCTTTAAATAGTTAAAATAGAAATACAAGTTTCTTTATCCATTAACAGAAATAGAAACATAAGAATAAATCAAAATATTACAATACAATATTTGATTACTTAATTACACCATAATTCAATTGTAAAACTAAAGTAATAATTAGAATTCACTAATACATGTGAGTTTAAGAATATAAAATTGTTTATTAGCTAGGTGACGCTGGGTGCATTAAGAAAATGGGTGCAGACTGCAGAGAGTGTTTTTAGAACATAAAATTAGCCTTCATTTTTTAAATCTAAGTTTTGGTATAAATAATATTTAAAATATAATTTTTTTTAATAAATTAATATAATAATATTATATAATTGTTGCATGTCCTATAATTTTATAAACGTAAAAATTTATGAAGACAAGAGAAAACATAATTTATATAAAATATATGATAATTATATAATATATTTATATTATCGAACCAGGAACAAGTACCAGTTGAATTGATATACTGTTGTATCCGAAAGAATAGTTTAGATAAAACTCATGATCTAATACCCTTGATGCTTTAATAGGACAACACTCTAAGGGTTCGAATCTAGGACTTCTTAGAAGTTCAAATCCTTATCATTAGGTTAAACCTTGGGGGGTTGCTGTGGCTTACTTTGAAAGACCATATTTAAAGTATATGTTTTTTTTCTTACTTTAAAAACCCATATTTTATGTATATGTTTTTTAATTAATTATTATTTTAAATTCAAAGATTATATTTTTTCAAAAACGTTACAATTTTACAGATTTAAACCTAAAATTGGCTTAATTGGAGAGTTCTTATGTTAAGTATATGTTTTTTTAATTAATTATTATTTTAAATTTAAAAATTGTATTTTTCAGAAACGTCTTAACTTTGCAGATTTAAACTAAAAGTTATAATTTTTCAGAAAATTTATAACTCTACCAAAAGTTATATCTCTTGATTAATTTATTTATAAAAGGAAAGTAATACGTATTAATAAATAACAAATTTTTTTGAAAAAAAGAAACAATCTATCTGGAAAAGAATCATCTGCACTTTACCTGACTTCTAAGTTGTTATTACTTTAATTTAGAAGAATTGATAGTTGAATCTTGAAAAATAATCTCTATTATCCTTCAAATAATCTGGAAAGAGAAAAATTACTATTTTAGGATATTACAATATATTATAAGTCTCTATCATCCGTTTTGTAAGATTATTTTTAATTTTACAGTATATTGTTAAATTTTGTTTCTTTATTATATTGTTGAATTTTATTATTATTGTTAATAAAATTTTGACTTTGATTGTTGTAGAACCAACAATTAGTAATGCGATTTATGGATGTTTCATGATCCCCAAAATTCTTTGTTTATTATTGTAAACTTTTTTTTTTAATATAAGAGTATTTTGTCATTTTATTTCATAGGTCCCAAAATTTATGAAATTAACTCTAAGAGTATAAAAAGAAGAAAATTTTATGAGGGCCGAATTTGTTATTTCATAAAGATTGTTCTTATATTTTCGTAATTCAAACTTTAATTTTTTTATCATAATTTGATACTTTATCATCTTAAAGGTTTTATTTTTTAGATTTGATCAAGAAATCAAGTAGCAAAAATTAATGTTTATACTCTAACTTGTGGTTTTTTAAAATTGGAAGCAATTAAAACTTTCTAAGGCCTCCAACAATTATTTAATAAGTTTTTTCACTCAATTAAAACTTTAATTTTAAAATTTAATGAATTTAAATTTTTAGCATTTATTATTTATTCAAGAAATTTTTAGTTAAATTTAAGAATTTGACTTTAATTGTATTATTTAGAGCATAAAATAGTTACAATTGTGATTAGATTATTGAAAATTTAAATTAAAATAATAAGTATTAAAAGTGACCGTGGATAATTCACTGTGCAATTAGTATTTTTATAAATTCAAGTCAACTATGATAAATTATTTTAAATTACGATAATTTGGGTAGTAAAATGACTAAATTAGAGGTTGAATTCTTGAAAATTCGAAATCAACTTATAAGAGCTAAAATGAGATAGTAAGTGGAAATATCAAATTAAGTTCGAAATATTGATCATTGTAGAATTTTGAATTAGTCATAGGATTTCATTAGTGAAAATAAGTTAAATGACTAAAAATGAATTAGGCCTTCATGGTTAAGTGTCGACTAGAAAAATCCGGATTAGATTTTATAATAATTGTATGTAGCATTATATTATTATTATTTGCAAATTAGGACTAATATGAGAATTATTATTTATATAATTAGGCATGGACTCTGAGAGAGAAGAGCTTACGCATCGTGAGGGACAGTGGAAAGTACATACCCTCCCGAATCTCTAAATGAATTTTTTTAACTTACTTTCATTTTTTTAATTTGTTTTTAAATTTTAAATATTTGAATGTATAAAGAAGTTAGAAACATGATTCTATATTTTATATTTTAAATCAACTATTGAATTATGAATTGATTTTAAAAATAATTATGGATTTTATGATATTAAAGTCAGGAAACCTAATGTGATTTTGACATGGACTGATATATGATGATCTTATATTGGTTTTGATTATTGTTTTAGGGTTTTGTATTATTGATGTATATCCATATATATGCATGGTTATTAATTAGATTTAATTTGATGATGATTTGTTATGATGATATAGCTAATAGGCCTGATTATGTGATTGGTTTTACAATATTATAACCAAAGAGTTATCTATAGTTACATGGTTTTAATAACCTGAAATAGAGCTAAAAGAGGTCATTTAGGTGAATAATGCACTAGTGAGACCCTTATAAGAGGATAACAATCCTCTTTGTGATAGAGTGGCCTATTACTTGACAAGGGCAATCATAGAAGAAGCCTGTTGTTCAACTTTTATTATGTATTTGAGCAATACTATAATGTATCGAAACAAGAGTTACTAGTGGCTAGGTATAAAGAGGGATATTATAAGATTTATGGCCAGATGTATAACAAGTTAAGATGAAGCATCCGAAACCCGCAAGAATGCTTCAACCATTGTCGATTCTTGAGTGAACAAGGGAACACATTACTATAGATTTCGTAATTTGATTGTCTTGCACTCAGACTGATCATGATGCCATCTAGGTAATCATTGACCGAATTATGAAGTTAACTTATTTCTTGTCAATCATAATTAAGTATTCGATGAAGAAGCTAGCAAAAATATATATAGCAAAAATAGTAAAATTACATGAAGTATAAAATCGAGATCCCCGCTTCACTTCTTGATTTTGGCCTAAACTACAATAGGTAATAGGTACTAATCTAAACTTCATACTATCTTTCATCCTTAGACTGATGGTCAATCTGAGAGGACTATTTAGATACTAAAAGATATATTGAGGGCATATGTTATGGACTTTTAAATAGTTGGGATTCGCATCTTCCTTTGGTTAAAATTCGCCTATAATAAGAGTTATCAATCTAGTATAGGTATGACACTTTATGAAGTCTTAGATGAAAGAAAGTGTAAAACTCCCTTATAATAATATGAGATGGGTGAAAGAAAATTAGATAATGTTGAATTAATTGAATCTACTATAGAGAAGATTGGGATTATTCAAGAAAGGTTAAAGACATCGCAGGATAGATAAAAGTCTTATTCAAAAAATCGTCGAAGAGAACTGGAATTTGATGTGGACAAAATGATGTTTTTGAATGTATTACCTTTGAATGGATTAATTAGATTAAAAAATCGAAGAAAGTTCAATCTCTGATATATTGGGCCCTACAAAATCATTGAAAGAATTAACCTAGCTAGTGGTATATCGATTGGAGTTGCCGTTAGAAATGAAAATGGTCCATGATGTATTTTATATTTTGATGTTGAAGAAGTATACTCCAAATCCCTCATATGTTATAGAAATGCCCTTGTATAACTTTGAGAAGATTTGAATTATAAAGTCTATCCAGTTATAATTTTCGACCAACTGGAATGCATCTTAAAAAGTAAGCTCATTCTCATGGTAAAAGTTTTATGGCATAACGATAGAGTTAAAAAAATGACATGGAAACCAAAAATCCAAATGCGATAGCATCATCCTCACCTATTCCAATGTTAAAGTATATAGAATTTTAATATCAAAATTCTTTTAAAGAATAGAATATGTAAACCCCGTTTTTCTTATCTAAGGACATTTTAATCATTTTACCTTATAAGGACATTTTTTTTTTATTTTCCATAAAATACATATTCAAGTATAATAATTAGTAGTTGACACTAAATCGAAACTTAGTATGAGATTTGGGAAGAATTAGATGAAAAATAATTAAAAATGATAAAGGTTTTAGTTTAGACATTAGCACTTGATGTTTAGAACTAAATTTCTATTAATTGAGGTGAATAATTAATGAACCAATTTTTTTTACTTAAAATGGACTCAAAAATAGTTAAATAAAAAGAATTTAAAGTGAAATCAAATTTCAAGTAAGGGAGAAAATAGCTTTGAAAGTAGAGATACATAAGGTCAAAAGCCAAAACCCCTAAAACCACTCTAGCCCTTGGACCAGTACTAGACAAGGGGAGGCCGATATCAGTTTGGGCACTAGTCTATGCACCAATATTACCTCTTGCAAATGAAATGATGCTGGATGCTATGTCATCCCTATGAAATGATAAATTCACCCCCTTTTAGAATTTTCTTCTTTTTATACCTTTAAGGACAATTTCATAAATTTCGGGGGACCTTATAAAGATAGCCAAAAGGTGTGTGTGTGTGTGTGTGGGTGGGGATCAAGGGAACGGTGTGTGTTCATCTTTTTCTTCTCATATCCTCCCCCTTAGTTTTCTCCTTCTCCACTCTCTACATCTTATAGTCTTCATTTCTTCTTGCCTTTTTGCCGTTCAAACTTTACTTTTTCACCATAAATCACCATAATTTAACTTCCTTATCATCCTAAAATCTTTATTTTTTTTAGTTTGATCAAGAAATCATGTGGACAAAAATTAGAGTTTATAACTTAATTTGGAGCTTTTCAAAATTGAAAGCAATTAAAGTTTCTTAAGGTCTTCAGCAATCATTTGGTAAGGTTTTTCACTTAGTTAAAGCTTTAATTTCTAAATTTGATGAATTTGAATTTTTAAGGTTTATTATTTATCCGAGACATTTTAAGTCAATTGTAAGAATTTAACTTTAATTATGTTATTTAAGATATAGAGTAATTATAATTTCGATTAGATTATTGAAAACTCAAATCAGAATAGCGAGTATTAAAAGTGGCAATGGATAATTTGCTGTACAACTATTTTTTTTTTTATAAATTTAAGCCAATTTTAATATATATATATATATATATATATATATATATTTTAAATTACATTAATTTGGATAGTAAAATGACTAAATTAAAGGTTAAGTTGTCGAAAATCCAAAATTGGTTTATAAGAGCTAAAATGAGACAGTAAGTAAAAATATCAAATTTAGTTTGAAATACTGACAATTGTAGGATTTTGAATTGGTTATAAAATTTCATTGTTGAAAATCAGTTAAATGGTTAAAAAATGAATTGGACCTCGATGGTTAAGTGTCGACTAGTAAAACTCTAGTTAAACTTCATAATTATTGTATATAGCAGTACATTATAATTATTTTGAAATTATGATAAATATGAGAATTGTTATTTATATAATTAAGCACAGACTCTAAGCAAGAGGAGCCTACACTTTGCGAGGGATCGTAAAGAGTGTATCGATGGAGCTGTTACAAGAGGATAATAATACTATTTGTGATAGAGTAACCCACTAAGTAAAAAGTAAAAAATAGTCATATGAGGTATCACGTAACTACTCGAGATCAATATCAATGATAGGTAAATTATATATAACTATCATGTATATTACTTTAATTGTACGAGGAATGTTTTTATTTCATGAACATTGATTTTTATATACATTGAAAACCCAATCTCAAACTTACTCTTGACCTAACTAATTGCCAAAAAAAGAAGCCAACCCGATGATTTTGAGTTAGCATACCTATGTTTTAAGCTAAATAAAATGTCTTTCTTTCTTTATAATTCACTTTTATTTTTAAATCCTTTATGTTTTTAAATATAAATTTTAAATGTTTTGTGTGTGTGTGTATATATATATATATATATTATATCCACTCACAGAGTATACTTTTGTATACGCATCCTCTCATTTTTTTTTATTTTAGGGTGTATTAAGCTCGTAGAGACTAAAAGTTATAGAACTTGAGTAGATTTATGCATCTTCAAGTGTTTGAACCCATTTATTAACTCACAATTGAGTTTGAAGTCTACTAGAAAGCTCATTTGAGTTGTTTTATGTATTTGGATTTAGATCTTTATTGTCTTTTCTAATTTGAAAAAATATTAATGTAAACTTTGTGAATATTGATGATTTGTAATTCTAGAATATTTGATATATATATATATATATATATATATAATTGTTTGATTTGAGATAAGTTATTTGAACCCATTTATTATTGAAATTGATTTGATTGGTGATTGAGATTTTGTGAATTGATTTTGATTATATAATGGAGGATATTTTGAAAAAATAACAAAATTGGTTGATTTGAATATATTAAAAGTTTATTTTAATTATTTTTTTACCATGTATCTAAGAGTTTTACAAGTTTTTAATAGGCATTTAAAATTATAGAATTTATATAAAAAATTTTTGATGATTATTACCTATAAACTCCGGAGGCATGACAATTATTATCTAAATGATTATTTATTTTTATGTAATGAAGCAGTATAAAATATTTGGATGGTCATGCGTGTTTAAATTTTCGGTGCCTGTGATTACTAGAGAGTTGTAGTTCAAATGTTTTGAAATTTATAGGTGGTTGAGTTGAGCATCTGAAAACATAATTCAGAGGGCTTGCAATTCTTTAAATCCTTTCGTATTTGGTTAATAAGCTCTATAATCTTGAAAGCGGCGGATTAAAAAAAAAATAGTATAAAAGAGAAATAAGTATTTTTTATTTTTAAGTTTATATAAAATAATTAGTATCTTATTAATTTTTATTTTTAATAACATGTCTTATTAATTTTTATACAAAACTTTATTTAAAAAAATTTGTATGTCTGAGTGACACTCTTACAAATAAATACTCTCCTCACCCAGTCCCACACATATGCTTCAACGCGTCAAAGCAAATGTGAACTTATTTTCCAAACCAACTGTAATAAGAACTTGACAAACTAAAAAGAATCCACCACCCTCACCTACTTCCTCTCAAGCTGATGTGCTGCTTATAAATACCTCATTACCCCTTCAATTCCCTTATTAGCATTCACCAGCACAAAATAATTAAAGATACTGTTTATACTGCTCTTTAGTTCTTCAGATCATCATTTTCCTCAATGCCAAACGCCGCTGTTTTTTGGCCCCTTAATTCGATTCTCATTGGAATTGTGGGTGCAATAGTTCAAGGTGCAACGGAGCCATTGTTGGTACTACATGCAGTCAATATGTGGTCATTTCTTCTGGCAAAACTGGTCTACTGCGTTGCGGTACTAGTA
>JAVXUL010003807.1:0-12773 GCA_035590515.1 Trichilia minutiflora | reverse complement strand
GTGAACTAAGTATTAAAGTAAACTATATTCATATCAAAATAGAAAGGAAAAGCATAACTAACAAACATTATAAAATACTTTGTGTTAAAATATCTGATTTAGTTTGAAATCTTCGAAATGTATATCGAAAATCATCGGGCTGGCTGCCTTTCTTGGTGATTATCCTAGCCCTGGGCATCTCAAAACTATCAGTGGGTTCTATATACAGATAAAAATAATACTATTTTATAAAAATTCATTTTTGAAAGAAAGAAATAAAACAATGTCTGGTTTAGTTAAAAATATGCCCACCACTGACGTTCGCCTCGAGTAGTCACGTGATGACAACCGTGACTATCCCGACAAGACTCACAGGTGGTCAAATTACAACTTTAATACAATAATATAACACCATATACCACCCCCACCTGTGAAGTCTCCACTCACCTAGGCGACCTTTCTATCAGGTCGACCCTAATTACCACACCCTGTAACTACAATAAATAGTCCCGACCCTCATAGCCGTCATCACCCATATGCAATTATATACATAAATCAAAAATCTATGTGGCTTACAATAATCACCAATAAGGTATAAATATCTCATGAATTAGCCAATGGCCGTCATTTATATAAACATATACGCTGTACAAATCAAATCCATCATGCAGATTACATTTCATTTCAAAATCATAATGAAAACATATATAAACATTTGCATGAAACAGGAGTAATAAGTATAATCATGAAATCATAAAGAGTTCACTCATAGCTTAGAGAGGGTATACACTCTCTAATTCTCCTCGTTTCTTGGCACCTCACACGAGTTCTTTGCTCGCGTATCGTCCTCTAATCACATATATTCAAAATATATCAATAGTCAATTCTATTCTAGATATAAGACTCGTATGCGCACAATGCATGCTAACTCGGGTTCAATAATCGATTAATATACGTAATTGACTAAATCCTCGATATTCGTCCAATTATCATTTCTCTATCACTACGAATCCACATTATAGCTAAACTAACGTAATTTAACTCGGTTTTATGATTTTGATAAGTAGACTTCACCTGCCTATCAAAAAAATAACCTAATTATTGTTCATATATATATAAATTTTTTGAATTCCTATTTTTAGTCACCCAATGACTTACCCAACCTTCTTACAATTTAACTAATGAGTAAAAATCCTAATGTATACGATAAAACTAGCTAAAATACTTTGGATGAACAGTAAAATCCATGCATACGTAAATTGATAAACCACAAAATGAAAGCTGCGGACGGGTTAGAGATGATGCTACTAACCTCATAGAATCGTTGGTTTACTTCAATTTTGCTCTGAAGTCGAAAACCCCAAAAATGTATATTTGAAACCCTAGCTTCCCCTTTCATTTTCTACATTTTTACCGTCAAATCGATGCTCTCATGAAGTTAAGAATGGAAAATGTGGATGATAGGTGAAGAGAAATAAAAAATATAGCAAAGATTCAAGTGATGGCTAAGAATGACAAAGGAGAGAACATGAGAGAGAGGGAGAGAAGAGAAGAGAAGAGGAGGAAGAAAAGAAGAAGCCAACATGAAAAAATAGGGGTTCAGCTCCCTATTTATAGAAAAAAGGTGAAATTACCATTTTACTTTTAAGAAATACAAAGGAGAAGCTTCTAAAAGAGGAAAAAAATCGTCATTTTGCAGTCGTTCGATCGAACAAATTAGAGTTCGTTCGAACAAACTACCTACTTTGGTCGAATGAACTAAGGATCGTTCAAACGAAACCTTCGACACTTTTAAAAGTCAGGGAGCTTCTAATTTATTGAACGAACAAATTCTTACCCATTCGAATGAAGCAAGCATTTCAACTGAACGAACATCTATTCGATCGAACAAAAATCTTATTTGATCGAACAAATTTCTTATTCGTTCGAACGAATATAAAGCCACAAAAATTTCAGGGAGTCCTCAAATTATCGATCGAATGAATCACCCTATTCAGTCGATCGAACTTGCTAAAATGAAATATCTCACTTGAATCCTCCTTAAATTAAAAAATATCATTAGGGTCTCACTCAAAATAAAACTAACATTTAATTACATTGAGGTTCCTCTGTTTATGACTTTCAAACTCTATCTTAACCGAGTCAAATCTTTAAAATAATTACGAAATCATGCTGACATATAAACAGTGCATGAGATGAATATAAAAACAAGTATAGTAAAAATATAAAATTATTGTTATGCCCTTAGAATTTAGACACGGGGCTCACAATTCTACCTCCCTTAAAAGAATTTTGTCTCAAAAATTCAATGTACCTTAGTATTGAAAAAGATGCAGATGTTGACGTTGCATCTGACTCTCAGGTTCCCAAGTCACCTCTTCAATTGTGTCACTTTTTCATAAAACCTTTACCATAAGGATGATTTTATTCCTAAATATCTGCTCTTGATGATTGATGATAGCGATTGGTTGAACTTCACACTTTAAATCTTTTTTTAAATCCATAGCAGGTAATATGATGATATGAGAAGGGTCAGAGACATAATTCTTCAGCATCAACACATGAAAAATATTATGAACCTTCTGTATTTCTAGTGGTAACTCCAGCCTATACGCTACTGGACCAATCCGTTCAATGATTCTGAAAGGTCTAATAAATCTCAGATGGGGCTTTCCCTGATTTTAAAATCGAATTATCCCTTTTTAAGGCGATACCTTCATAAACACCTGCTCATCCACATCAACTCTAAATCTCTTCACTTATTATTTGAGTAAAACTTTTGTCTGTCTTGAGCTATTTTCAATCTCTCTCGGATAATCTTTACTTTCTCAGCGGTGGCTTCAATTAATTCAACATTATTTAGTTTTCTTTTGCCCACTTCATTCCAGTATATAGGCGTTCTACATCTTCTTCTATACAGTGCTTTGTATGGTGCCATTCCTATACTGGATTGATAACTATTGTTGTAGGCGAACTCAGTCAATGGTAAATATAGAGTCCAACTTCTTACAAACTCTAGTACACATCCTTATAGTATATCTTCCAATATCTGGATGATTCTTTCTGATTGTCCATCTGTCTGAGGGTAGAATGCTGAGCTAAAATTCAACCTCATAACTATAGCTTTCTGAAGGTTAGGCCAGAATCGAAATGTAAATCGAGGATCCTGATCTAACATAATTATCACAAGTATGTCATGCAACTTTACAATATCTGTCACATATAATCTTGCCAACTTTTCAATCAGATACTTAGTTCTGATGGGCAAAAAGTGTGCAAACTTAGTCAACCTATCCACAATTATCTATATTACATCATGTCCACCTTGAGTATGTGATAGTCCCACCATGAAATCCATAGTGATTTGTTATCATTTTCATTATAGTATTGGTAATGGTTGAAGTGTCCTTGCTGGCTTCTGATGTTCATCTTTAACTTGCTGGTATATCAAACACTTGGCAACAAATTCTACTATATCCTTCTTTATTCCAGACCACCAATAGTTCTTCCAAAATGGTATTTTTCAATTTATCATTTGAGGGTACATATACCTTACCCCTTAAAGTTAAAATGCCATTTTGAGTGATATATAAATCTCCAGCATTATCATCCATAATTCTCTGATAGATTTTTACTAACTCTAGATCTTGCATCTGTTTTTTTTTATCTGCTCCCTTAGTGTCGGTCTCACTATAAAATTGGCTAACATCAAGCCATCTTGATCACATTCTAAGGTTACTCGCAGGCTCTTCAATTTTAATAACAATAAAAGTATGCTGACTGAACATACACCACTTTCACTGAAGATTTCCTACTTAAAGCATTTGTCACCATATTGGCCTTTCTTAGATGATAATCAATGATCAAATTACAATCTTTGATCAGTTCAAGCCATCTTCTCTGTCTCAGATTCAATTCGCATTGTGTGAGCAAGTATCTTAGGCACTTGTGATCGATGAAAATCTGACATCTCTCTCTGTACAAGTATTGTCTCAAAATCTTCAAAGCAAAAATAACTTCAGCCAATTCTAAATCATGGATCAGGTAATTAACCTCATGTTTTTTTTAACTTTCTTGAAGCATATGCAATTAACTTCCTATTTTGCATCAATATACAGCCTAGCCTTTGCCTGGAGGCATAACTGGAAACTACAGATCCCTCTCTAAGAATAGGTAATGTTAACATTGAAGTCGGGGTGAGATGATTCTTTAATTGTTGAAAATTTTGCTCACATTTCTCATCCCATTCGAACTTAACATTCTTTCTCATTAATTGTGTCAGTGGAGTAGCTAACAAAGGGGGTTCATGCTGTTCCTCAAGTTTAAGATGAGGCACATACGATGTAGCTTCATCTTTGACATTGGGCATAATTTCTCTTAGCGGTCTACCTCGACCTTGCCTAGGTCTCAAAGACATTATGCTATAAAAAGAATACGGGGTTCAATCACAAGCATTTAATATGGTGGTGATACTTCCTATAACTCAACTTGCTTAGTCCACTAGAAAATTTTCAAAACAACAAAATTATTTGTAGAACTTCAAAATATAGTTTTAGAAAAATAAGTTCAGGTGTTTTCAAAATTATTTTAAAACTAAAAACTTTGATACCAATAAAATTATCACGCCCTTGTAGGCCCAGATGACAATTTCCAAGAGAGGGGTGAATTAAAAATTTGAAAACTTTTAAAATAACTTTTAAGTTATTCGTGAAAAATTATGAAATTGACTTATGTGGTCTGAGAACTAAATGCAGAGAGAAGATATAGACAGAATAATAAAGGATGCACAACACAATTTTTATAGTGATTTGACTATAAGTCTATGTTCACTCTTCTTGGATGAATCTACTCACACCGAGGATTACTAGTTCTTTGTTTTTACGGGTCAAAAGAAACCCAATTACAACTCCTTCTTATACGGTGAAGGCCAATCAGAAATACAACTTCCTTTAATTGAGTGAAGTAAAACCCAAAACAATTTTTTTCTTACTACGGGTGAAGAGAACCCAAAAATCTATCTCAATGAATATGAGATAAAAAGCAAATGTCTCACAAGAGTGAATATATAATAAATTCAAGCTTTCTCTCACTAGAATAAATACAGACAAAATAAAACAGAGAGAATAAAATTTAATTTTATAGAGGAATTCTTCTCAACTTTGATTGCTCTAAATGTTATGCTTCAACAACCTTTGAAATTACAAACATGGTTGTATTTATATCTGAGATAAAATTTTCCAACGACTTTATTGTTTGCTCATTAATGACGAAATTTAATTCTTTTAAACTAGCCATTGCAATGTGCTGACATTACATATATCGATACCTCAAATTTCATGTATTGATATTTTGTTGAAATTTATATGAACTTCCTCTATGTATCGATACCCTCATGTCCATGTATCGATACTTGCTAAGGATATTGTTGGAGTGGTTCCATGTATCGATACTTCAGTGATTATGTATCGATACTTGATTACGTTTGAGGAAATTATCTCTATCTCCGTTCGATATTTGGCTTCAGATGTGTCGATACTTTGTTTTCTTAACAGTTTATGTATCGATACTTGATTTTCTATATATCAATACTTTGAGTGTTTTTGGGCATCTTTGACTTCTTCAAAGATGAGTATCGATACTTCTCTTTGAACTATATCGATATATCGATACTTGGCTGGAATGTGTTGCTACATAAGCAGTCCCATGCACTTTATCTCTTCATGTATCGATACCTACTATCCAATGTATCGATACTTGCCCGAAATTCCTATAAAAAGAAGCTTTCTCGCGTAAAATACTAAAGTGAAGTATGTCATTTTTGAATTGATTTAAACATCACAATATTAACTTAGAAAATCAAGTATATTCCACAATTAATTTAATAATGCCATTCAATAATCACTTTTCAATTTTGTTTAATATAAAGCATCATCAAAAACATAATATAATCTACAATCTCCCTCTTTTTTGATGATGACAAAACAAAATAAAAACAAATTTCTCCCCCTTAATCCAAGATGCTATGCTACGTAATATATATATATATATATTTATTTATTTATTTATTACGTAGTATAGCATATATTCTCCCCCTTTTTGTCATCAAGCAAAGAAGAAAATATAATTAAAAACATAAGAGACAAAAATAATCATGCATAACATTATAAATGAAAAGGAACAAGTATTGAAGTAAAATAGACATCCATATTAGCAAAATAAAATAATAAAAACTATCAAGAAATAAACATCCATATCATCAAAAATTAAAAAAACATAAAATTAGTGAGTAGGATCATTTTCGAAATGACGTATGATATCATCAAGCTCAGGATCTATGTCCTCATTAGAAGAGGAGGAATCCACAGGAGCTGGTCGAGATGAGGAACCAATCTCAAAGGGAGGACGATACCCAGTAGGTGGTGGCTGTGGATGAAAAGGAAGAAAGTGAGGCGGTGGCTGTTAACCAGATGGTGGCAGTCGAGGGCCCCGAAAAAGGTCCTGGAGAAGGTTCTATAGAATATTCTCGTTGATCAATCCACTTCTCAATCTTATCTAATTTCATCAGCAAATCAGTATGGTTGAGTATCGTGTTCTGTCTCTATTTGTCCATTATCTTCCCGAGGATATACATCAGCTGAAAAGCCTTATTCATACGTGTATCCAGCTTTTGACTGCCATCATCACAGTAAACTCAAGTGAAGAAAAATTATCAAAAAGCCTCTTAATCTTGTACTTTAGGGTCAAAGCAGAAAAAGCCAATGGTACAGACACCCTAGGTGGCTGAGATGGAATAGGTGCAGGCTATTGCTGTGATACAGGCTCTGTGGTCTGTGGTGGAGATGTAGAATCTGTCGACTCTGGTGCTACCTCAATCTTTGTTAGTGCAGGCTCTGTCTCTAGAGGAGGTGGAGGGACCACTGAAGGTCCTGCAGTTTTATTTGAAATTTGTATCGATAGAGGAATGTATTGAACAACCAAGTGAGAACTAGATACCATAGTCCATGAGCCATTTGTCTGCTGTGTGTACCCTATTTTGCAAATCGTGGTGGCACTAAGATAGGTGTTGGCTGGCTGAGTTCGACTATCCACACCATCCAATAACTCCCCAAGCTATTATCGAATGACTTGGGTAATAGCATACCCATATCGCAGTGTGGTGGTACATGTGGTGGTGGTCTCAATCATCTTGGTACTCATCCAAAGAGTTAAATAGGGGCTTGTCTCTCAATGATACAATGCATCCACCAAACGTCCTCAAATGTCATCTCTGAAAATCTGGCAGCCCATACATTGAGGTTGTATGCGACAATGAGGTATAAAATCCTCTTATGTAAGCCCAAATATGTTGGTCGTAAATCAACCTCAGTCATATTCGGGTTATGAAAAATAACACAATAGACTTCCAAAATATTGTATGTTCTAGCAAAATAATGCTCTCCACCTGGTCTCAAACATAAGTAATCTGATAGCATTAACTCATTTATCACTATCACCTCCCCTCGAATCTAAGTTCTAAAACTAGTAAAGGTTTAGGTACCAGAAGTTGGGTCTTTATTGTTTAGGTTCGAGTAAAATAACTGAATGAGTTCCTCATAGTACTTTCTCTTAAGACTCAGATAAGTCATCCAGTCAAAATCCACAAAATAAGAGAGAGAAATAAAATTAATGGCCTGGAGGAAATCAAAATCTAGAACTCTACCCGGAAAAATATGGTGGTGGATGAAGAGAGATATGAACTATTCCTGTTGCTTAAGGGAGATGAACCTCCACGGGCTCGGTTTCACTGGTGGAGCAACCTGTTATCCCTCATCCTGGTCTCGAGGTGAACGTTTTCGACGTCGTGGATTGGCAAGAATTTTCATTCGTGGAGCCATGGAGATGGTTGAGAGATTTGAAAGAATAAAATGAGAGAGAGAAGTTTTGAAAGTGTTATAGTAAAGAGAGAAAGTTAAATGAGGAAGAAGGTCACCTTTTAAATAGTAAAGTGTCCAAGTATCGATATATAGGAGACGAAGTATCGATACTTCGTGATAAATGTATCGATACATGAGGAGGAAAAATTAATATGTATCAATATTCGGGACAAAAAGTGGGAGAGATAAAGGTGACAAATTCAAAAAATTTTGAAAAGAGAGAGAACAGGGACACGTGTCAAGCATGGAGAGACAGGGCAGTTAATGGCGCTGAACACAAAAAGTTTTTGGCCTCCAAGGAGATGCCATATGTCATAACTGTCTCCCACCATCATTACGCATTTAATGTCCACTAACACTTTAATGGTTACCCAAAAATTTGATCATGTATCGATACATTGGTGGCCATGTATCGATACTTTGATATGCAAAGTGAGAGAGTCTGTCTGGTTATCGATACGAGGAAGAAAATGTATCGATACTTGAGATAGTTGCACAACATGTATCTGAAGGTTCTATGGCCTAAATCATGCTCAAAATGTAAGTTTTTCAATTTAAAATCATATGTTAAATACATAAAAAACAATGAGCTTCATGAGTGATTACCTGAGGGATTTTGAGAGACTAGATGTGTGCTTTGTTTTGTAATGAAGAACAAGCTCAAAAATATGAGCTATTTTCACTTAATACCATTCTCTTGCTTCCCTCAAGACTGGCTGAAATTTGCACTAGGGAGATATGGAAAATATTGATTTTCTTTGTCAAAAATTAATGAAAAAGAAATTATTTTTATTTTCTTTTTCTTTTTCTATTATTTAAATCCATATTTATCTTATAAATACAATATAATAATTAAAAAATATGTGATACATCCTTACCCATGTTAGATGTGTGCAACCAAACACTTGGACCAATGGAAATTAAACACAAAAGTCAAATTATAAACCAATTATAATTAAACATGTGTTTACATTTTGGCCATTAATAAAAACCCATTTTCATTTCATTATTTAACACTTAACTAATTTATGTAATGGTCAAATTAATTAATATAATGGATTAAATAAAATCCATAATTATGGTATAATTATCATAATGCCCTTGATTATATTTGCACATAATGGTAAAATGATAATTTTCATCTAAATTAAATACTCTAATTTAAATTTTATCATTTTATATTAAAATTATATTTTAATATGTTTAATAATCAAAATTATCAAATTCAAATATGTAATTTATAATAAATTACATACATGTATCACATTAGGGACAAAATGATCATTTTGCACTAAATAAAATTATTTCATTTAATTTTTGTCATTTTTCCTTAAAATCATATTTTAACATATTTGATAATCATTATTATCAATTTTAGCAAGTTATTTACATTAAATAACCTTATGATATTATTATATTATCTTTTTAACACTGTAAAGAGTCGTTAATACGTATAACCGTTCTACGTATCGGTTTTAGCCTATTTATATATTATCATGAGAGTGTTAGCCTTCTCTCGATAATATTTTATCTCTTTCTCATGTGAAGAAGCATTCAAGGATCTTGGTGGACCATAAAGGTTCACCGTGACTCATTCGTGAACATATGCTGAATATTTCGACTCCAAACATTTCGGTTGCTCAATGACATGGTTAGTATCTAGCAATGTGCCATAGTCCCTAAGTCAAAATGAAGAAGGATCTTCATCAAACTTTTCATTGATTACACGTAACATGTAAGTGATATCCTTCCGTCATCGTATCTTGATCGAGATAGGGGTTCATGAACTGTCAAAACCCTAATCTCAATTTACTTCAAATCATCGATCATATGTCAACGTTATACGATGGCTATCGACTTATAATCTATCCATCAAATCAACATTCGGTTAGAAACTCGAGTTGGACTGAGACAACGGGAATTCTCAGTCTAATATATTAAGCCAGCGGATCCCATCTTGACTATAAATCGAACACCTATATGAATAAAGTATACCCAAACCGGCTTCTTGTATAAGGCGTGATTAACCCTGTACGTATATACCATATAAAATACACCAATCCATACAGAGTCTAATTCCAGACATCTCAAGTCAAAGGATTATATCGCATACTATTATATAAATCATTGACTACATGCATATCATATGATTCATCGATATTCGATCCTGTTCGATAAATAGTTTATCAACTATAAATCCACCCTAATGCCCTTATGACAATACGTATATTGTCAATCCATATTTATTATCATATAATATCATTAGGTGACATCTAATATGTATACTATATGATATGGTTGTCTAATCAATACCACGTACATAGAGAACGATTTGATAATTTATTTAATAATTAAATAAAATTATCTGAACAATTTACATACATTCTTCATTCATTTGCCTGAAAAATAAAGGAAGCAGCAAATGTATGTAAATAAAGAACTAATTCTTTTATTAATAAATATAAACGTTTGTACAAGATCATAAGCCTTGAAATTGATAATACGAATGGTTTCTAAGGCATACACACTAATAAGCTCCCACTTGCACTAAAGTCATTCGCTGTGGTATCGGATACCCATCTTCTCAAGATGTTGGTCCAACTGCTTCTGTGTTATCGTCTTAGTCAGTGGGTCAGCTACATTATCCATTAAAGCAGTCTTCTGTATCAAAATCTCTCAAGCTCTAACGAATTCTCTCAAAATATGATTATTACTCTGAATATATTTGGACTTTTAGTATGCTCTCGGTTCCTTCGCCTGCGCAATAGCCCCAGTATTATCACAAAATAGAGTTATCGGATAACTCATATTAAGAATGATACCAAGTTCAGATACGAACTTTCGCATCCAAACAACCTCTTTTACAACTTCAAAAGTGGCAATATATTTAGCTTTAGTAGTGGAATCTATTGTCATAGTTTATTTGAAACTTTTTCAACTAATAGTACCTCCGTTACATACAAAAATAAAATTGGATGTAGACTTTCTATCATCCAGGTCTGATTAAAAATCAGAATCTGAGTATCCATGTATACTCAACTCATGAGATCTATAAGTTAGAACTAAATCTTTAGTCATTCGTAAGTACTTAAGGATTATCTTAATGGTTGACCAATAGTTTTCATCAGGAGTGGCCTGATATCTGCTTGTAACACTTACAATATATGTTATATCAAGTCGTGTACATAGCATTGCGTATATCAAGTTACCTATAGCCAAAGCATAAGGTATACTACGCATCCGTTTTATCTCTTCATCAGTCTTTAGACCCATATCTTTTGAAAGATTAAGACTGTGATTGAAGGGCAGAAGACCTCTCTTAGAGTTCTCTATACTGAACTTCTTCAGTATCTTTTCTATGTACATCTTTTGGGATAATCCATTATCCTTTTCGCTCTATCTTTATAGATGCGAATCCCAAAATATAGGTCACTTCTCCGAGATTCTTTATCGAGAAGGTTCTGGACAACCAGACCTTGACCTCAGTCATCATGCCTATATCATTACCAATTAATAAACACAATGTTCATCTGGGTTTTATTCAAATTTATACAATTTGATCACATTATCAAATCATTTATTCTTTATAGATGCGAATCCCAAAACATAGGTCACTTCTTCGAGATTCTTTATCGAGAAGGTTCTAGACAACCAGATCTTGACCTCAGTCATTATGCCTATATCATTACCAATTAATAAACACAATGTTCATCTAGGTTTTATTCAAATTTATACAATTTGATCACATTATCAAATCATTTATTCTAGCTTCGAGAAGCTTACTTTAATCCATAAATGGATCGATGCAACTTGCATACCTTATTTCTATCTACAATAGATATAAAACCAACTGGTTGCTGCATATAGATATTTTTCTCAAGATACCCGTTTAAAAATGTGATTTTTACATCCATTTGCCAGATCTCAAAATCATAGTATGCTGCAATAGCTAGCATAATCTGGATGGATTTAATCATAGCCACGGGTGAAAAGGTTTCCTCATAATCCAACCATTGTTTCTGAGTGTATCCTTTCACAACTAGTCGTGCCTTATAGGTCTCTATCTCACCATCCTTACCAAGCTTTCTCTTGAAGATTCACTTACAGCCACTAAGAAAAATTCCTTCTGGTGGATTAATAAGTGTCCAGACTTGATTGGCGTACATGGATTGTATCTCAGAATCCATCGTCTCTAGCTATCTACCTAAATCCTTATCCATGATAGCTTCTTCGTAACTTCTAAGATCATCAAGATGATCAGCTTCTCCCACTAGGTAAGAGTCAAACTCTTGCTTATGTAGGAGACCATATCGCTCACAAGGTCGTGATACTCTAGAAGATTTTTTAAGCAGAATCTGAACTGGAACTAAGGTCTGCAAACTGGAAGGTGTAGCCTCAGTATTATCGGAATGAGCTTCTAAAGATCCGTCTTAAAGTTCAATCAGTCTACCTACACCACCTTCCTCTAAGAACTCTTCTTCTAAGAAGTGTGCATTTCTATTAATCGCAATACGCTAATCAGTATCGAAGTAGAAATAATATCCTAAACTGTCTTTAGAATATCCGATGAATCTTCCCTTCTCTAATTTTACATCCTACTTATCAGGGTTAATAATTTTAACTTAAGCTGAACAATCCTAAATTCTCATATAACTGAGACTGGGTTTCTTTTCACTTCATATCTCATACGGATTCTTTTGGACTGATTTTGACGGGATTTTTTTTCAGAATATGCACAGCAGTCATCAGGGCACACTGGCAAGTCTGTGAAACTCACCATAGATCGCACCTTATCCAATAAGGTATAATTTCACCTTTCAACTACACCATTCAACTATAGTGATAAGGAGGAGTTAACTGGGAGATAATTCTATTATCCTT
>JAVXUL010003797.1:0-12774 GCA_035590515.1 Trichilia minutiflora | reverse complement strand
ACCAAAATCTCTCAATATATATATATATATATATATATATATATATATATATATACTTTTCAATTGGTCTAAAAGACTTATTTTATTGGGATTATTGGATTCTATCCATCCTAACTTGGACTACATGGCCAATCCTCACCCTTACTATAATCATTTCATCCGAAGACCAATTTTAATATCAAACCTTTATTGGTCTCTAGGATCCCACCAACTCTAATTCGAGTTACATGGATGATCTGCAACTAGCGAAGAAATGTTTACATATGTGGATAATGAAACTATATAAAAGGTAAATATTGGATTCCACCCATTCTATCTCGGACTACATGATCGATCATCATCCTTAGGAATATTGGATTTCACCTATCCTATCTCAGACTGTATGGTCAATTCATTCTTGGGTCTAACCTCGAGTTGTATGGTCAAATCCTCACCCTTGGGCTATTGGATTTCACCTACTCTATTTTGAGCTATATGGTCAATCCTTACCCATATAAAACTCAAGAATAGTGGCACACCAGACTACAAACTCAACAATGATGGTTCACAAGGCCAAAATAACAACATTGGCATACAAGACCAATATAAACAATCATGGCTTCTTAATGTCAAAATAACAACATTGGTATGCAAGGCCAATAATAACAATCGTGGCTTCTAAGGCAAAAATAATATCAAGAGCACTCAAGGTCAAAAACTAATCTCAAAGGAACACAAGCCAAAATTATTATTAATGACACACATGGTCAAAATCATTGTCAAAAGCATACAAGGCCGTAACGGTAAAACCAATACCAATGACTCACAAGGTCAAAAATAATACATCAATGGCACACAAGGTCAATTAAAACAATATCAAATGGTATGCACAAACAAAACAATATCAAACTACATATAAAGCTAAATAATGACAATAACACTTCGGTCATTATACATATTCAAACCATGCCACAACTTAAATAACATATTTAATGAGTAAAGTTTATATTTGACCTTCGGCCTCAAAATTTATATAAACAATATGTCATACACATCATCACCTAGTTTTACCACAAACAAGGGACCATCTCGGTCACTACCCAATCATATTGCCATCACCTCCCAATATTAATCATATAAATATATATACATAAATTCTATCATTCTAACATATATAAAATGTGTAAACATTCTTAAGTATTATTTAAAGGGAAAAAAAGGATAAGATGGTATCCACTCATACATAGGGAGGGTATACACTCCTTAAAGCTTTTCCACTTACTCCTTAAGTCTTTCTTCTAGTATTCGATGCATATAAATATATATATCAATATTCATATCAATAATTAAAATCAAATAATCATAATCACTTCCATATGCCATGAATTGCTCACTAATCCTGATCCTTGAGTTAACACTCAATGACCAATATGAATTTATTCTAGGATAACTTTATAACCAGGCATCAATTTTGGGCATTCTATATATCATTGTGAAGCTAAGACAAAGGGATATAACTTTGATGAAGAATGGTTTTCCAAATTAAAAATGTATCAATATAGAAAATTGACTAAAGTTGAGTGTCATGCATTTACATTTTAATCTGCTCACCTTTACAAAAATTATCATAACTTTCTAAATACTGAACGAAATTAGATAAAATTTAGACCATATTAAAGAGAACATCCAGGGCTTCAATTTGAAACCAAGAATACTAGAAATGGATACCTGAGATAAAAGTTATGACCCCGAAAATAGCTCTATAAACAATGCTATTTTTGCACTCATTTATCATGCGCTCAATTATCTCCCTTTAAACTCAGTCCCTTACAATTTCTGAACATAATATCTACTCTAAATCAACTCTTATTAGTTTATAAATAACCTATTCTCACTTATTATACTTAGTATTTAATAACCTTCATAAACCGTAGAAACACATTTTTATAAATCATCCATAAATACAAATCAAGCTCAAAATCATACTTAGAACTTACCAAATGCCTCCATGAGAGCTCAGAAGAACAATTTGTTTATTCTTAGCAAAAGATTTCAAATTTTTGTCAAAACCCCTATAAACTTTAGTTACTTTTCTGACAATTTTTCTGGTTAAGTGTGACCATAATTGGGTTCTCCTGGTTGACATGAGCTCAATGGTATAAACGATATGCCAAATAGATAAGTATTTACGAAGTTATGATCAAATAATCTTTTTCTCTCTCTACTCTCTCTACTGTAATTTCTTTCTCAAAAATGATAAAGACGACAATGGAGAAAAAATGATCTCCCTTTACTCTATTTATAATGTCTTACGCATTTACCAAATTATCCTCAAAAATTTAGAAGAGAGAAGATTTTAGAGATGGTAAAATGATCTTTTCTCTCTGCCAGAATACTATCGATATATGCAGATCTGGAGAAAGTATCAATACTTTCCTTTAAAGTATTGATACATTCTATTCTAGGGCTTAAGGTATTGATACTTTCTTTTAAAGTATCGATACTTCCTTATGCTGAGCTTTCTCTCGTTTCTCCTGTGGTATCACGTGAAAGTATCAATACATTAAATCTTAGCTCACAAGTATCATTACTTTCTTCCAAAGTATTGATACTTCCCTTCAAAACTGTAGAAATAGTGAAGTTTTGGAACTAAGTATTGATACATATGCTATTCTCCTATCAAAGTATCGATATATACTGCGAAAATGTGATTTTTGTGCCTAGGTATCAATACTTTTAGGCTAAGTATCGATACTTTCATGCAAGGTATTGATACTTTGGTTTATGTATTGATACTGTCCTTCGAAAATGATTAAAACATGAAAAAGTTCGTCCATGTATCGATACTTTCATGAAGGTATCGATACTTGGCAATTATTATTTGGGTTCCTGAGAAAAATCACTCTATTTGACAAATATCACTCAGCCTTTACTTGTTTCGATGCCATTTTCTCTTTCATCCAAAGTTAGATTTCACTTTCATTTCTTTTTATAGAATCGTCTTTCTGCCTTCTTTTAGTAGAAACAAATATTATATCAAAACTCTATCTATATCAATGTAAAATTAGGTCAAAAATATGGTGTCCACCCAAAATTCTTATAAAAATATGACAATAACTTGGTTCATTGTTGACTTTGATTCTCTCTCATCTGACCTCAGATTTAACTCAAATTGATTCATTTCGTTCGTATCTGAGTCCCCTATAATTAGGAATAAACGGCTCATCATTTAAAATTTTCAATCAATAGATATTTAACTCGGAAGCTGAGGTGCACCATGAGAGCCTTATGAATACTTTCCACAACTTACCAAATTTCATCCCAAAACTTATGAAATCACTTAGTAATCATTACTACGGGCCCTTTAACCAATAATACATCCGAATACAAAGTTTCTAAAAATAATAAGGTATCCTTTTAGAGTAAAATAACCAAAATATCCTTGAATAAAAATACGAGGTATTACATTATCCCTTCCTTATAAAAAGATTCGTCCTCGAATCTTGATCAAAACTGTATGTTTAAAATTCATATGCCTCATAAACATTCCAATTACACGTACTCAGGTTTCAAATATCATAATCAGGCACCAACACCAAACAAAAGCTTTAATATAAATATAATTCAAATCAATACATTATAAGTACTATTCCATCATTATAACACACAAGCCACGAAATAACCAAAATGCCCAACGCAATCATTCTTAATGGAATCCAATACCCAACTGAGTTAATAATGTCATAACCACTAACTATTAGAAAAAAGAAATATTTACACAGGTTAGTCCTCATTTTTCCCTAATAACAAATAGAGATATTTTAGAATACCTCATTTACTATTTATCACTAGGAGAGGGTACTATCACTTCAACTAAAACAAATACAGAGATTTAGAATATGTGGACAAGTCATAAACAATAATCACAATCATATGATTATGTTAAATAACATCACAATGACTATGGACCCACCGACCATATCATCATAAGTTGAATCATCATCAATTAAAATTCACAATCAAGAATACCAAATAAATCGTAAAATCTATAAAGCCATTCAAATGTCAAATACTTAATCCTTACTCTCTCAAACACTGGCCCACACAGCTCAAAGTTTATAATTCATGGCACCTAAAGCCAAGTTAACATTCGAAACTATCTTAACACTTATTTTCAATATAAGTCGAAGGAAACTCATTACAAAGATATAATAGTGATTCATTCTTATAACTCGATTTACTTTAGTCCACTGAGATGCTTTTCAAAAATCATTTGAAAATCATATATACTTGGTTTCAACAATTAAATTTAAACATTTTTCAAAAATTAATTTTCAAAATAATAAACTTTAATATCATATAAAATATTATGGCTGCATTGGGTCAAAGTCTACACGCATAGCCCAATGACCTCCTCTCTTATTCTGATGTGAAACTGGGTTCATTCCTATCCCCTGACATCTTAGAAGCCTTTCAGAAGTCACTCCTTGCTCAGGCTCTCTCTCTCATCCTGGTGCCACCTCCCGTCTTCATCGGCTCGGGTCATTACAGGTTTGTCCCCAAATTCACACCATCATACTAGAGGAGAGTATACTTTGATACCAAATTGTCAGACCTTGATCCAATATCTATACAAAATTGATATTTTTTTTGAATAACTAATACAAATGTTTTCTCAAATTCTTTAGTGGACTCAAGTCTTTATAATTATGTAAGTCGAGTATAAGAAGGTACCTAAAAGTCCTTGAACTTGCACGTCATCACCATCTTCTAAATTCCTCAATTAAACTAGATGAACCTGAAACTAAAATTATGAGGGAATGAGTATACAATAGTATACTCAGTGAATGGATATATCTATGAATTAATTAAACCTTAAAAACAGAAAATCTTTATCTTTATAAAATCAGGGATTATCAATAATGCTCTCATCAATTTGACTATACGATAAATGGTATGAAAATCAGAATCATAAACAATCACCATCCATTTAGGCACCCACTAGGCCTGAACCTCCAAGGTCTCATATTTTTACCTATCACAAAAATAATAGATTATTCAATCTCAGACTATTATACCCATTATTTCTATAATCTCTCAGCACACAAGGCCAGAATCACCATCATCATTATGCAAGAGCAAACTCAAAACTATCTATATATGAGACTAGAGTCATTTCGCTTAACACATAGTATTGGTACAAAAGGCTCTTGTAATTACCTTAACACATACCTGTGGCACAAATACGGCTATCCTAGCCTGATATAAATCATTTTAATTATTGTTCTCTAGCCTTAATCATAGAAAGATTCTCATGTTAGTAGTTAATTCCGCATCAACATGATCACTCTATAAAAATAGAAATTTGCTCTAACATACTGATTTTATCATCGACCTCCAGGCCTAGATCACATAGATCATGTCGCAAACCCATTTAAACCTCATTTGACGTACGACAACCGTTTTTATTTTGAGAATGAATTGTTTCAAGTATAGAATCTTAAATAAAAGTGTAACCTACCCTGTGGTCTATTGGATTTCCCTCTATGGGATAATCCTTACCTCTTAGAGCTAATAAAGATCATATGCTAGATATCATTATCTCGAATACTCGATAGTCTATTGGATTTCCAAACCATGGATAATCCTCACCTTATTGAGTATTTTATCAATATTGGCTCATACGATCGAAAATAAGAAAAATGGCTTTATAACTCAAAGCCAAACAAGCTTAATTCACTAATCCCAACTCATAAGGCAATATAACCAATATCATCACACAATTATAATAACTATTTCAAGCTAACTCAAGGTAACATACATTAAATGTCGTATGTTTATTTTTGTAATCCTGGCCTCGTAGGGCCTATCATCAAAATCTATCTATCTATCTATCTATATATATACCTTTTAATTAGTCTAAAAGACTTATTTTATTAGGATTATTGGATTCCACCCATCCTATCTCGGGCTACATTACCAATCCTCACCCTTACCATAATCATTTGATCTGAAGACTAATTCTAATATCAAACCTTTATTGGTCTTTAGGATTCCACCTACTCTAACTTGAACTGTATGGACGATTCGTAACCTGCGAAGAAATATATACATATAAGGATAATAAAACTATATAACAAGTAAATATTGAATCCCACACATTCTATCTCAGACTGCATGGTCGATCATCATCCTTAGGAATATTAAATTTTACCCATCCTATCTCGGACTGCATGGTTAATCTATTCTCGGGTCTGTTGGATTTTCACCCATTCTACCTTGAGCTATATGGTCAAATCCTCACCCTTGGGCTATTGGATTCTACCCACTCTATATTAAGCTATATGGTCAATCCTCACCCATATAAAATTCAAGAACAGTGGCACACCAGATTATAAACTCAACAATGATGGCTCACAAGGCTAAAATAACAACATTGGCATACAAGACCAATACAAACAATTATAGCTTTCCAAGGCCAAAATAACAACATTGGTATGCAAGGCCAATAATAATAATCCTGTTTCCAAGGCCAAAACAATATCAAGAACACTCAAGGCCAAAAACTAATTTCAAAGGCACACAAGCCAAAATCATTATTAATGACACATATGACCAAAATCATTATCAAAGGCTCACAAGACCATAATGGTAAAACCAATACCAATGACTCACAAGGTCAAAAACAATACTTCAATGACACACAAGGCCAATTAAAATAATATCTAATGGTATGCACAACCAAAACAATATCAAACTATATATAAAGCCAAATAACGACAATGACACTTCGGCCATTATATATATTCAAAATATGCCATAACTTACATAACATATTTAATCAGTAAAGTTTATACTTGGCCTCCGGCCTCAAAATTCATATAAACAATATGTTATACACATTATCACCTAGTTCTACCATAAATAATGGACCATCCCGATCACTACACAACCATATTGTCATCGCCTCCCAATATCAATCATATAAATATATATACACAAATTCTATCATTCCAACATATATAAAATGTGTAAACATTCTTAAGTATTATTTGAAGGTAGAAAAAAAGATAAGAACGTATCCATTCACGCGTAGGGAGGGTATGCACTCCCTAAGCTTTTCCATTTACTCCTCAAGCCTTTCCTCTAGTATTTGATGCCTATAAATACATATCAATATTCATATCAATAATTAAACTCAAATAATCATAATCACTTCCATATGCCATAAATTGTTCACTAATCCTGATCCTTAAGTCAACACTTAATGACCAGCATGCATTTACTCTAGGATAACTTTATAACCAATCATCAGTTTTGAGCTTTTTATATATCATTGTAAAGCTAAGACAAAAGGATATAACTTTGATGGAGAATGCTTTTTCAAATTCAGAATGTATCAATACAAAAAAGTTACTAAAATTGAGTGTTGTGCATTTATGTCTCAATCTGCGCACCTTTACAAAAATTATCATAACTTTCTAAATACTCAAAGGAATCAGATAAAATTTAGACTATATTAAAGTACACATCCAGGGATTTAATTTGATACCAAGAATGCCATAAATGGATATCTGAGATAAAAGTTATGGGTCCCAAAAATAGGCCTATAAACATTGCTATTTCTGCACTCATTTATCATGCTCTCAATTATCTCTCTTTAAACTCAGTCCTTTACAATTTCTGAATATAATATCAACTCTAAATCAACTCAGTTCATAAACAATCTATTCTCACTTATTATACTTATTATTTAATAACCTTCATAAACTGTAGAAACTCATTTTCATAAATCATCCGTAAATACAAATTAAGCTCAAAATCATGTTTAGAACTTATCAAATGCCTCCATGAGAGCTCGAAAGAACAATTTATTTATTCTTAGTAGAAAATCTTAAATTTTTATCAAAACCCCGTAAACTTTGGTTACTATTTTGATGACTTTTCTGGCCAAGTGCCATCATAATCAGGTTCTTCTCATCAACACAAGCTCAACGGTGCAAACGACATGCCAAATGGATAAGTATTTATGAAGTTACGGTCCAATAATCTTTTTCTCTCTCTACTATAATTTCTTTCTAAAAAATGAGAGAGATGACATAGAGGAAAGATGATCTCTCTCTACTCTATTTATAATACTTTATGCATTTACCAAATTATCCTTAAAAATTTAGAAGAGAGAAGATCTAGAGATGGCAAAATGATCTTTTCTCTCTGCCAGAATACTGTCGATATGTGCAGATCTGGAGAAAGTATCGATACTTTCCTTCACAGTATCGATACTTTCTTCTAAAGTATCGGTACTTCCTTATGCTGAGCTTTCTCTCGTTTCTCCTGCGGTATCACGTGAAAGTATCGATACTTTCTCTTTAAAATATCGATACATTAAATCTTAGCCCATAAGTATTGATACTTTCCTCCAAAGTATTGATACTTCCCTTCGAAAATGTAAAAATAATAAAGTTCTAGAACTAAGTATCAATACATATGCTATTCTCCTTTCAAAGTATTGATACATGCTACGAAAATGTGATTTTTGTACTCAAGTATCGATACTTTCATATAAGGTATCGATACTTTGGCTTATGTATTGATACTCACCTTCAAAAACGCTTAAAACATGAAAAAGTCCGTCCATGTATCGATATTTTCATAAAGGTATTGATACTGATCAATTATCATTCGGATCCTTGAGAAAAATCACTCTATTTGATAAATATCACTTAGCCCCTATTTGTTCTGATGTCATTTTCTCTTTCATCTGAATTTAGATTTCACTTCTGTTTCTTTCTATATAATCATATTTTTGCTCTCTTTTAGTAAAAACAAATATTATATCAAAACTCTATCTCTATCAATGTAAAATTAGGTTGAAAATATAGGTGTCTAACCAAAATTCTTATAAAAATCTGACAATAACTTGGTTTATTGTTAACTTTGATTATCACTCATATGACCTCAGATTTAACTCAAATTTGTTTTGTTTTGTTTATATCTGAGTCCTCTATAGTTAGGAATAAATGGCTCATCATTTAGATTTTTTAATCAATAGATATTTAACTCAGAAGTTGAGGTGCACTGTAAGAGCCTTATGAACACTTTTCACAACTTACCAAATTTTACCCCAAAACTTATCAAATCACTCAGTAATCATTACTACGGGCCTTTTAACCAATAATATATCTGAATACAAAGTTTTTCAAAATAATAAGGTATCTTTTTAGGATAAAATGATCAAAATACCCTTGAATAAAAATACGGGGTATTACATGTAGGCCTCCTCTAATATAACCTCTTTTAACTCTTTATCATTAGGTACATAAACTCTTTCTCTCAAGGTGAGATCCCCTTCTGAGTGAAGTAAAAGTCATTTTTCTTGCCATTTATAATTTCTTAGTAAATCTTGACTAACTCACTGTCTTGCATTTGATTTTATCTAATTTGATCCATTAGGGTAGGTTTCATAACAAAGTTGGCTAACATTATCATATCCTAGTGTTAGCTCTATTTCATATCCTAGTGTTATCCCTATTCTTTTTAGATCAATCAATAAAAGTATGTAAGTAGTTCGAACATGTGTTAAAGTGGCCAAAGACTTTCTACTCCAAGTATCTACTACTACATACACCTTTTTAGGATGGTATTTGATGATCAAATCATAATCTTTAATTAGTTCTGACCACCATTATTATCTCAAATTTAACTCTCACTGCGTGAGTAAATATTTCAAGCTTTGATAGTCTATAAATATCTGGTATTGCTCTCCATACAAGTAACACCTTTATATTTTCAATGCAAATACTACAGCCGTTAATTCTAAATTATGGGTTAGATAATTCTCTTTATGTTCCTTTAACTACTAAGACGTATAAGCTATCATATTACCATTTTGCATTAACACACATTCAAGGCCCTGTCTCAAGACATTACTATAAACCACATATCCATCACTTGATGCGAAAAGTATCAAGACTAAAATTAAAGTGAGATAATCCTTCAAAACTTAAAAATTCTATTAACACTGATCATCCCATCCAAACTGGATATTTTATCCCATCAGCTGTGTCAATAGTGCAGCCAATAAGAAGAAACCCTTAACAAATCTTCTATAAATATCCTATTAATCATAAGAAGCTACGAGTTTCAGTAATGTTCTTTGGTCGTTTGTATTATACTATCACTTTAACCTTCTTTAGACCCACAAATATCCCATTGTCTGATACAATATATCTTAAAAAATTCACATCTCTAAGCCAAAACTCGTTCTTATAGAATTTCACATACAATTGTCTTTCTCTTAGAGTCTAAAGCACCACTTTGAGATGCTAAGTATGTTTTTTCTTATTCCTCAATCTCAATTATACAAAAATATCATTGATAAATATAATAACAAACTTGTCCAAATACAAATGGAAAACTCAGCTCATTAAATCCATAAAAACTATCAGTGTGTTCGTTAACTTAAAAGGCATGACCAAAAACTTATAATGCCTATATCTTATTCTGAATGTGGTCTTATGAATATCATCCTCCTGGATTCTCAGTTGGTAATATCCTAATCTAAAATCAATTTTATAAAAAAAAACTTGAAACCTGTAATTGATCGAATAAATCATTAATTCTTGACAACGGATACTTATTTTTGATGGTTACTCGGTTGAATTATCTATAATCGATTTACAACCTCAATGTACCATCTTTTTTTTCTTACAAACAATATCGGTACATCTCATAGAGTTAGACTTAGTAAGATAAAACCATTTTTGGCCAAATCTTCTAATTGAATCTTTAATTCCTTTAATTCTACGGGTGCCATATAGTAAGATGGTATAGAATCAGTGTCATCCCTGGCATACGATTAATATAAAATTCAAATTCTCTGTTAGACGATAAACTAGGTAATTTTATTAGAAACACATTAGAGAATTTCTTAATAACTGGCACCTATTTCAAGCTAACTCCTAGAATTGATCTATGAATCCTGTATGCCAAATATGCCAGGCATCCCTTCTGTAACAATTTCTTAGTCTTTAAGACCAATATCACACAAGCAGGAAGCATACTTCACTTACCCATAAAAATTAAGTATACTTCACTTACCCATAAAACTTATCTCTGGCCACCTGACTTTCTAAAAGTTATTATTTTTTTAAAGCAATCCATTGAGGCATAATACTATGACAACTAATCCATTCGTAAGATTGTATCAAAATCCTAGATTTTCAATAGAATTAAATCTACCTCGAGTGTGGTATCTCCCACTATGAACTTACACTATCTAAATATGATTTTTAGAGTATTCTATATCCCAAAGATGTATGAATAACTAGTTTTAATTTAAATGATACCAAGTCCCTATCAGGTTGTCGTGCAAATACCATAGTAATGAATAACCTATATAAATTAGTATCAACTAGAATATATGATAGATTATCGAAGATCATTACCATACCTGTAATGACATCTAGATTGGCCTAAGCTTGTTCTTAGTTCATAGAAAACACTCGGGTCTAAACTTGTGATTGATTCCTTTGATTATCTTGATGAGTGGATACACTCCCTAAACTAAATTGGCTGGTATTTGAAAATTATGGTCGAGTAATCGACTACTACATGTTAGGAAAACCTCAGCCCAATACTAGCTGACCCATTATCTTTGACACACCTAAACTAAAACAATATTTCTTTTTATACCTAAACTGACCACAATGATAATGCAATAGAAGATTTCTATAATGCCCACTATAAAATTGCTTATAGTTTAAACCTTGTTCCCAACCTGATAATTACTTGCTTGAATGAGTAGATTCTAAAGTAGAAGTATCAAATTTAGTCATCTACTGCTCTTGATGAGTACATAAAAGTTTACATGTACTAAGGTTTAAATTCATCATTTATACTTCAAAGTATGATTAACTCTCTCCATTTATGTATATTTCTAGTTTTTGATGTAAAATTTACTTTGTTTGTAAATTTAGTTAATTTTGGTTTTTGTACAGTGAACGTAAAAAGGACATAACTTTTTATATAATAGAGATTTTGAGGTGAATCTTGATCCATTGGAAATATAACTCTTTGGGTTAAAACTTTTATGTTTGGTTCAACTATCATTTAGGGCTCTAAGTTATACTTTTGATGCCATCAATCAAGTCTCATTGCTATTCCAATCCAGCCCGACCTTGCTTTAGTTATTGACCCATAACTTTTGATAGAAATTTTGGATTTACATGAGACAAGTGTAATTCAAAAGAAGAGTCAAATATATACAACTTTTATGTTTACCAAGAGGGCTGAATCATTCATATTTGAGGTCATCCATGACATTTTTGTGGCGGACAGAATATTTCAACTCTATTTGTCAAAGTTTTCAACTTAATTGTCAAATATTACAAATACTTACTTTGACATTTAGCTCTCATGTTTGTCTATAAATAAGAGGCCTATTTTGTGTTCTAAGGATGTAATTAATGTATTAAAATTAGTTCATAATGAAATTCCATTCTCTCATCTTCATGTCTTTCTAAAATTCTAGTTAAGGTTAGGAGGTTGATACTAAGGATGTATGGTATGTTCTTTAGATCCCATCTTTGTTTTAATGTTTAAACTCTTTTGATTAATCGTATATGCATGTTTTGAAAATTGTTTTTATGCATTTAAACTCTCTGATTTTTATTTAAACATTTGGCACATTGAATTCTTGAAAAACTTTCTTTGATTTATTGTAGACATATGGTATAAAAAATGCTTTGAACATTAAATGTCTTAAATGTTTTTCTTACATCTTTCATCAATTAA
>JAVXUL010003786.1:0-12775 GCA_035590515.1 Trichilia minutiflora | reverse complement strand
ACAAAGCTCAAAACATAAATAAAGAAACCCACATGCCCCTTTTAAAGGTAGATAAGCCCAAGCCCTTTGATTGGACTTATGTTTGTGAAAATCGTCTAAGTGTTAGCCCTCTTGACTTGATGCCTCCAACGTACATACACACTTTGGCGTCTTTCTAAACTCTTCCCCAAACTTGATCATCAAAACGTCTTGAAGTTCTTGTGAAACAAATGCTTGTGGATAAATCTGAAATTGTGCCTTGAGCTTGTTGGAGCGTGACCTTGTAATTGGACCCATTGGCATCTTTAAGTTTCTATTGTCTTGAGTTGCATCACCTTCCCTTCCCTTGCTTGCTTACACTAAGCCAAGCCACCCTCTCTTACTTAACACCTTCACGCGATACGAGTTATATATACAACATATTGGTGGATTCAGATATACATGTACCTTGTAGAACAATTATATCAAACATGAATTCTAGTGATGATGGATATCCTGGTTCATGGGTGTGTTTGTGTGAAGCAGTAGCGAGTACTCTCTACTGCAGGAGTTGCAATGAACATATTCATGCTGCCAATTTCATGGCCTTGCCACATGAGGGCTTTCAGAGTTGTACTGCTTGTGAGAATCAACCAACAGCCTTCACCTCCAAAACTGATGCAACTCCCCTCTGTATGAGCTGTGATGCTGGTGCAAGCTTTGCCAACACGCTAGCCCACAACCATGCTTTGGTCCCAACACCTCCTTTCTCAAGTCTATTCTGTAAATCCTTGAGTACTTATCGGGAAGAACTGCCGGACACCATGCTAGATATAGAAAATCAAATCACTGCTTCTACAGCTGACGAAGCAGATCAAGCTGAAACCGATTCTTGGTTGTTGCTTGAGCCCGATAACTGTGATAGCCAGACTAATAGTGGTTTCACAGACAACGAGGAGCTAGATGAGTCCTTTAGTAAAGTGGAATACAACTCATGCACTGATCAGTATCAGTACCAGGAACAGAGCAATCAGCAGCCACTTTATTGTGCTCATCAGCGAGACGATGGAAGTGATGATATAGTGCCAGTTCAATCTTCTGAAGTGGAGTAGCAACAAGAACGACGACAAAAACAGCAGCAGCAAGAGAACTTGTACTTTAATGGGGATTATAAATCATCAAAAGCTGCTTTCATGAACACCCCTTCAAGTAATCAGACTGTAAGATTTCTTTTAAATGCTTAAATTCTAATAGCACTTCATTATTCATAATTGCTCCTGCTGAAAGTCTGAAACTCTATGAAAGTTGAATAACTGGATGACTCCAAGAGTTTCATTGAGCTTTATTTATTTATTTTTCATTCTTTTCCATCATTCTTCTTATTTAGAGGGTAGGCATTAGATTAAAGATACACAAGAACTGAACTTTATCTTCACGGATGCCCCGAATCAAGTAAAAGAAAAACTTATACAAGAGTTCTTCAAAGCAAGAAGGTATAAGATCATAATGCTCCACTAACATGTTCATCAGAAAATCACTCCAACAACAAGATTGTCATTCTCTATCCATCTTCTCTTCCTTTTATCGGTTTATGTGCCTGGTTATCGATTAATTTAATTTTACGAATCACTTACATTTTACAGTCTCTTAATATTGCACTTCGTGGTATTTTCCCAAGCCTATTATGCTACTGCGTAGGAAATTCTTCCATTTTCAAGAATATTTCCTACTGCAAGTAAGATGATATACTGTGGTTATTTCTTTTGTTTAATTCTGCTCTAATACTAAATCCAGGTCCCCATGCCTGGCATCTCACCAAATGCAACAATAAGCAATATCTCAAGTTCATACACCAGATATCCACAAGGAACAACTAACTTCTTCCCAAACTTCCTCCAATTTACGTCAATGAACAGAAAGGCAAAGGTCCTAAGATACAGAGAGAAAAGGAAAGCAAGGAAATTTGAGAAAAAAATAAGATATGGCTCTAGGAAGGCTTATGCAGAGGTTCGACCCCGTGTTAAAGGAAAATTTGCAAGAAAAAAAGAGATGGATTTCGAAGTGGCTGAGATGTTCTCAACAGAAAACTGTGAATATGGAATTGTTCCATCATATTGAACATAAGAGGGAAAAATCACTTCTAGTGGATGGAAGTGTTAATAAGTTATGCCTTATCATTGTAATTCATTGTAGTGTGACATGTGGGAATATTAATGCTTAATACCTTTCATCAAATTCCAGTCCTAACTTTTCTATATACCTCAAAACACGCAATCCTCTTGTTGCTGATGAGCTACAAACGACCAAAATAATTTGCAAATAGTTATTCTGAAACTTCAGTCAAACAAGAATTAAAGATTCTAGTAATGTCTTTTAAAAAAAACCAGCTGCAATTAACGTCTGTCTTTCTGATTGGAAGATGTGGATGAAGCATAGCAAATTTTACGCCCATCGAAAGAATTCCATAGAGGGTCCCAAGGGGAAGCAATGACAGGTTGCTTCAAAGGAGTCAAAGCACAGCCGTATCTAGTGCCGACTATTGTTTTATACAAGCTTGAAGTATCCATTTCTGTTCTGCCATTGGTCAGCTTTCAGATATATGATTTGCACAGACCAAACACTCAACCAAACTTGACCAACAATTGTGCCATATCAATCCTGGATTATTGATTAAAATCCTACTAGTCAATTACCTGGATTATTTCAATCAACACAAATTTAGATGAAGTAAATTCCTGAAAAGAGCTAACATTGTTTAAACTCCAAACAACTGTACCCTGGTCTATAATATTACCTTGCAGTAAGAAATCTTAGTCTATCTGATTCTGTAGTGTGAAGTAACCAGAATGCTTTCTTTAACTTGCTATGTTCTCCCCAGATTAGCTTTTGGGAGGCCTCAGGGCATAAGGGACATGATGACTTGGTGTCAATATCACCTTCCTCCGGCTTATCACTAGTAGTTTGCTTATGGTTCCAAACACAATAGTCGAAACTAAGCACCATGGTTGGGCCCGTTGCAGGACTTAACCCAACACCTTATGCCATGAGCAAACGACAGCCATGCACCCCTCTCTTTCAAGAAGATTCAAGGTATGTCAAACCGTGGTAAGTTTCTTCGCTTTGCATCATATTAAACCACATGCCACTGCCTGTGCAGGCCCCCAATGTCAAACATCAGTCTATCAACATTGAATATTTATTGCAACAATACCATTGGCTCAGTTGAGCTCTTTTTTTTTTCTCCACTCACAAAAGCTCTAGATCTAGATTTTTATTTGTAGTGACACTCTTACAACTAAGTTAGGCCACCAAAATAGCTATCACATTCTCAAGAAAAAGTAAACTAGTAAACAAATGATATTCTTCACTGAGAATTTCTGCCCTCATGCTTCCATCTCTCATTTCTTTTGGCAGGGATCACTTTTTGTCTTTTAATGTTCCAAGTAAGGGAAGGAATTTCGATTATCAGAAAAGCCAAAACAAGATGTAGGCAAAGGAAAAATCCTCAAAGAAAAGAAAACAAAAAGAGTGCAAAAGGGAAAAGACCTTTTGTACTCAAAATTTGGTTGTTCTGAGTGTCCATCATCTTTATCGATGCTCCAAGTAGAATAATTTTGGATAGTGATGGAAAAGACATCTCCTTCAATAAGGTTCATATGGTAATGATGCAAAAGACACCTCCTTCATTAAGGTTTTATTCAAGTAGCACACTAAGCGGAACAGAATATTTACTAAGATTTGGGAAAAAGAAAAAGGAAAAGGAAGATACTGGTATAAATTTTCAAGGGAATGGATGTCTGTTAACTTGTGGAGTTGACAGGTATCCAATACAGATAAACAACGATTTGAGACACTCTACTCCCTTGGAAACATCTTGAATGCCGTCAAACGGTCAAGAATGATTCAAAGAAGCCATATAAATTACTCTAAAAGCCGCCTTCTTTTGATCCCTAGACCAGACTCTGTCATTCAATCTGGGATCTTAAACACAGAAAAGCAGTGAACTGCTGTTAAGCCAAAGTTGATAATGCTGCTTCTCCGACACTGAAATTTTATTTTATTTTGGTGTGTGTGTGTTTGTAATAGAAAGTTGAAAAGATTGTATTAAAGGAAAATTACAATAAATGAAAAGCTTTCCACTAACTCCCCAAGCACTCCAAGAATGTACAATTTAAAAGAACATCTCCAGAAAACTTTGTTAACCCTTGAGCCCTTCCCAAAATATTCAATTTGATTTCCCTAGATGAAATGAAGTTTCATTTACTCAGCTGATCCATGACCCTAAACCCTAAAGAAGTTTTATTTTCATTCTTCTGGTTTATGGTACAAATGTGTCAAATTCTGATGTGAATTTTTATTTTTGTTTCTATTTTCATATTGTACCGGATAAAAGTAATTACTTAATCAACGGACTATATATCTAAAGTTGATAAATATAGGAGTTTCTAATAATAATGTCGTATTCACTAAACAAATATGTTATTTTTTTTTTATGTACGTGAGAAACTCTAATCTACTTAATCGGGGATAAGTGTTTAGCAACCGTCCTATTTGAAAAAGCAGTTTAGGTAAAACTCACGGCATGATCTCTTAAACACTTCAACAAAAAGAATCCTGATGGCTCGAATTCGGGACAAATACTAAAGAACTGTCACATCAAATCTTTACTACCAGATCACCCATAAACATTGAAATATATTATTTGTTTAAACTTTACACCATATAGAAGTAAAGAACTAAGTAATAAGCCATGTTAGAGATTTATGTCCATGCAATAATGTTCCATTATGCAAAATGACAAGAATTTATTTGGTAGTACTCTTTTTAAGTTATTTTGAGAAATTCAAAAGAACCTAAAAAGACAACTAACCTATTATAATTGCATTGACATGAACACAGGAAAAAGTACTAAATCCATCCATTAACCTTCTGAAGTTCTACAAAAACTGGCTAAATATGATAATGCAACTGTAGAATATAATATTATTAGTTTTTTCATTATCCAATGAGTGTCATTTTTAGTTGGCGGGACCTTAGATCATGAATGAAGTCTCTCAATCTTTCAACTCAAAACAGCTCATCTGTTTTATAAAATCTATTCAAAGTATAAACTCCTTCAGGTACAGTGATTCATCCTTCCCAAGTATTTTAAACAGTAACAACTTACATGTTGAAATGGGATTTAGTCGAACCTCTCTTTGTTGAGGTCCATCTGCATGAAGAGAGGAAACAGGAAACATTGATCCAAATAAGCAAATCCATTCAGATCTCTAATCGGCACAGCTATTTGACATACTGTATAAATCTCTTTCTGATCGTCAATTGTACCTCATCTTCAGAATCTGCAAAACTAAAACTAAAACTAAATAAATAAATCTGTTCAGGACATGGCATAATTGTTTGACTAAGAATATTACACCAAATTTTAAATACCTCTAAAGCCCTCTAAAAGTGGTTTCAAAATATTGACTGACATGGCATGATTGTTTGGATAAACCAACAATACACCCGGACTGCTTTGTTTTATAAGAGCACTGATATCAACTATATGATATTCCCAGCAGTCACTTTTTTCCTTTTAGTCTCTTGATTGATGTTATTCTAAGATTTCTACAATGTGTAACTGCCAATTCCAGAAATTTTAAGAGTAAAATATCAAAAATTGAGAAAAATGTTTCAGTCAATTTGGATCAACCGTCAACATCAAAAGGTTAGTGTGTTTTCAGAAGACAAACTGATATTCCAGTGTTTTACTACGCATGCTCAGTAAACCATAGAAACATTGTTATCTAATGTTATATCAATGCAGAAAACAGTGCAATTTCATACTGGAGTATGAGAGATAAATGTTATAGTGTTAATCTAGTTGAAATAGGCGAGTAACCAATACATGTACAGAAACTGACGAAATGAAGATGCTGATTATTTATGCAAGTCAAAGTAGATTTTAGTTTTTTCATTAATTTGTATGACGTGCAAGTTAGTTAGCTTACAACTACCTTGTATATAAACCCACAGGTATCACAATAGCAGGAATATAAACTCTGTTTTTGTTTTTCTAACTTTTCTATGTAAGGTTTTCACATTCATTCTCAATTCATTTCCATTTTCGTTCACGGTATCAAAGCTTTGAGATCATCTCTGCTATTGTGAGAATATTCCTTCATCATACACTTAATACAAAACTATAAGTCCATAGTACATCGAAAGAATGGAAGGAAATCACAATGACATGCATAATCGTGCCCCAATGCAAAACGAAGGTGAGATAAGAATAGGCAACAATGGAGGTGAGATAAGAATAGGCAACAATGGAGATCCTTATTAGCTCCAAGGATCTGATCATCAAGGTATGATTCTTGTTACTACTCTTCTAACAGGTAACAATTATCTTTCCTGGAAACGATCCATGAAGACTGCGTTAGGTGCAAAGGTGAAGTTAGTTTTTGTGGATGGAAGATGCAAAATGCCGAAAGAATCATAACTAAAATTTGAGCAGTGGAAGAGAGTAGATTGCATGGTAATTTCATGGATTCTAAATTCTATATTGAAAGACATAGTAGATGCATTTCTGTACACCATCACTGCTAGAGAGCTCTAGCTCGAACTTGAACAAAGATTTGAGGAATGCAATGGACCACTGCTTTATCAAATACAGAGGGAAATAAGCTCCATGAATTAAGGTAATTTTATGGTGGTTCAATATTATACAAAACTCAAGAAACTATAGGATGAGTGGGTTTGTTTGATGCCTATTCCTCAGTGTAATTGTGGAGCAGCTAAGGCAATGCAGGAGATTAGTTCCTCTAACCAACTGATACAGTTCTTAATGGGATTAAATGAATCATATGATCATATAAGAAATCAGATTTTGGTAATGGAACCTATGCCTAGTGTAAATAAGGCTTATTCTATGATCTTAAGAGTTGAGAGACAAGCATTTATAGAGAATATGGAGAGTAGTGCTATGCTAGTGAGAAATAACAATTCCAGGAAGGAACCAGATAACAAGATGGTGCAGAAGAAGAAAGAGTTTGTGAAGAAGAGTGACATGCATTGTGATTTCTGTAATAAGGATAGTCACCTACGTGAATCTTGCTTCAAACTACATGGAGTGCTTGAATGGCATAGACGATTTGTAGAATAAAAGTGATAGTCAGATGGAAAAATCATGACGATGGCTAATCTGGCAGAATTACAACCGGAGAAAAATATGAACGAAATAGGAGACAAGATGATAGAAATCAGTGAAAGGATGGTTGAATTAATACAGCAGCAGGTTAATAAAGTTCTGAGAGGAAAGGTAGTAGCAGAAGAGACCTGTGCTAACATGGCTCACTTTGACGATTTTACAGGTTCTGTCTTGAAACCTTATCTCAATACACATGCTTGTTACACTGCGTTTAATTCGATAAAATAGGGAACTTAGATAGTTGACACAGGTGCTACAGATCACATGTGCACTGACACAAAATCCTTCAATTGTCTTAAGATTATGCACCAAATTACACCTGTTTTTCTTTTTGATGGATCTACAAAAATGGTACAACATACTGGTGACATACACCTGACATCAAAACTCATTTTGACCACAGCCTTACATATACCTGACTTTAAATTTAACTTGTTATCAGTAAGCAAACTCTCAAAATCTTCTCTCATTAAGTTTGCATTCTATCCCTCTTATTGTGTATTATAGGACCTACTAACTAATGAAGTTCTTGCTGTTAGAAAAGTTGTAGGTAGGCTGTACCTCTTAGACAAATCCAGTTATGATCCCACAGTGCTTAGATATTATAATAAGCTTTTCAATTCATCGATTTTCCCTAGAGAAATAAATACTTTCAATACATCTTGTAACACTGCTTGCAGTGATGTTTGCTTCATGAATAAAATTGCTGAAACTCCTTATTCTTTGTGGCACATACGTTTGGGACATGCTTCACCTACTGCACTCAGACAATTGAAGTTCATAAACCAACAAAATGCCATCACTGATAAACCATGTGACATATGCCCTTTGTCTAAACAACATAGGTTACCGTTTTCATCAAATGAGAAGTCATCTCAAACCAAATTTGAACTACTGCATATAGACCTATGGGGACCATATCATCAAAAGTCAATTACTGGAAGTCAGTTTTTTCTCATAGTGGTTGATGATTATTTAAGAGCCACTTAGACTTATCTTCTTAGTTATAAAACCCAGGTCTTAACCACCATTTCACATTTTCTTAACATGATACAAAATCAGTTCCAACAAACCATATGAACAGACAATGGTTCTGAGTTCATCAACAATAGGTTTCAAACACTGCTTGCAGAAAAAAGGAATTCTGCAACACATATCATAAATAGCGCCTACACACTATAACAGAATGGTGTGGTAGAAAGAAAACATAAATAGCTATTAGAAGTAGCTCGAGCCCTCATGTTTCAATCTCAATTACCAAAGAAGTTTTGGGGAGAAGTAGTGCTTATGGCAACACATATCATAAATAGGCTGCCCACTATCATTTTAGAATGGAAAACACCTTATAAGATGCTGCATGGAAAGGTACCACGGTATGATCAGTTAAAATGCTTTTGTTATCTTTGTTATACTACCAACATTATCCCTTACAAGGATAAATTTGCACTAAGAGCTATCAAATGTGTTTTCATTAGTTATTTTGTGGGTCAGAAAGCTTTTAAATTTTATAAATGAACCAATACAACAAAAAACGAATCCTGTCTCTCACTCTCAACCAGAACACTCTTATCTTCAGTATAATGATATAGATGACACCCCTGCTCCTACAAGAAGTACCAGATATACAATTAAACCAAGTTGGCTTAAAGATTTTGTCCATACAGTCACAACTCCTTCCTACAACTTATACAACTCAGGACTTTAGAAGCTTGAAGGTTCTAAAGGTACACAATATACTCTACCAACATTTCCTTTTCTTAAAAATTCTAACATTTCTTCTTCTTACATGCAATTTCTAGCAAATGTGTCAGCTATACAGGAACCTCACTATTATAAACAAGCATGCATAGATCATAATTGGATAAAGGCTATAAATAAGGAACTTGAAGCTCTTGAATCAAATAACACTTGGATTCTAATAGAATTACCTAAAGGAAAGAGAGCAATAGGTTCTAAATGGGTCTATAAAGTAAAGTGTAGACAAGATGGCACAACAGATAGGTACAAAGCTAGGTTAGTGGCCAAAGGATTCAATCAAGTTGTTGGTGTGGATTACTTTGATCTATTCTCTCCAGTGGCCAATTTAGTGACTGTCAGACTCTTTATTGCTATTACCATAGCAAGAGCATGCCATTGTATCAATTGGACATCAATAATGCCTTCTTACATGGATCACTTCATGAAGAAGTTTATCTCTTACCACCAAAAGGATACACCAAAGCTAAACAAGGCCAAATGTGTAAAGCAGGCCTCTAGGGAATGGAATCAGGAATTTTTTGCTCAGTTAATTGGCTATGGTTTCACTCAATCATCACATGATTCCTGCTTGTTTATAAAGTCAGATAATCAGTCTTTCTTGTCTCTCCTAGTTTATGTAAATGATGTGTTGATTACAAATAATAATGAAACTTCAATCCAGCAGGTTAAGTCATTTCTTCATGACAAATTCACCATTAAAGACCTTGGAATAGCAAAATATTTTTTGGGAATTGAGATAGGAAGATCTTTTAAAGGCACCTATCTAAACTAAAGAAAATATGCCCTGGATATATTGAGAGATACTGGACTTCTTGGCACTAAACCTGCATTCACCCCACTTCCAAAAGGTCAAATTTTTATTACAAACAATGGTAAACCTTTGACAAATCTAGATCAATACAGGAGATTGGTGGCCAGATTATTATACTTGAATTTCACCAGACCAGATCTCACTTACGTAATACAACAACTCAGTAAGTTTATAAACAAACCTGTGACACTCACTGGCAAGTAGCAATGCATGTTCTCAAATACTTAAAGTTTTGTCCTTTCAAAGGGTTATTTTATTCTGCTGTTAATTCTTTTCAAATCTAAAGCTTTTATGACTCAGACTGGGCTTCCTGCCCAAACACCAAAAAATCACTAACAAGTTATTGTATTTTTTTGGGTGATTCCTTGATCTCATGGAAAATAAAGAAGCAAAATACTATCTTCAGAAGCTCAGCAGAAGCAGAATATTGTAGCATAGCAGCAACAGTGTGTGAACTAAAATGGATTTCCTACATTCTTAGTGATTTCAAGATCCTATTGCAACTTCCTATTCCTTTTTGGTGTGACAATAAAGTAGCTCTCCATATTGTAGCCAACCTCATCTTTCATGAAAGAACAAAATACCTCAAAATTGACTGCCCTGTTGTTCGGGACTAGTTCAAAGAAAAATTCATTCATCCTTAACATGTTTCTTCCATAGCACAGCGAGCAGATCCTCTAACCAAGTCACTCGTAGCTCCTGACTTCTCAAAACTCTTGTCCAAGTTGGGCACGGTGGATTTTCACCTAGCTCCAACTTGAGGAGGGTATGTATAGAAATTGACAAAATGAAATGTATAAAAACTAACGAAATGAAGATGCTCTTTATTTATGCAAGTTAAAGTAGATTTTAGTTTTTTCGTTGATTTGTATGACGTGTCAGTTATTTAGCTTACAACTTCCCTGTATATAAACCCACAGGTATTACGTGTATTTGACTATGAGAAGAAATAAACTCTGTTTTTGTTTTCTAACTTTTCTCTATAAGGTTTTCACATTCATTCTTGATTCATTTCCATTTTTGTTCAATACATTGTGAAGTAAAAATTGCAAATGGCCAATGCAATCATGACTTGTTAGTTGATAGATATTTGAAGAAAAAACATGCATTCTGGCATAAGTTTTCCACATAATTCAATATGCAGTGATTTCAACTAACTTTGACTTGTTAATTAAACTTATATAAACTCAGTTGTAAGCACTTATGTACTTTATGCATATCAGTAATCATATGTTATAGCTGGGATAAATTTTTTTCTTCCCTATCTTCTTTCTATCCTTGTGACGATTTATTCTTGTAGCCTATAAAATTGTGTTGAATTCAAATTCCTCAGCTGACTGACATCATTGGGTACCCTTTTGCATAGATTTGTTTCACTACCATCCCAAACCATTAACTTTCACCAATATATATGAAGAACAAGCAAGCAGAATAAAAGAGTATTAAAAATATAATAATACATAGGTCCATCCACTATAAGATTCTCCTTGTCCAAGGTTAGAATAACTTCATAACTGTGATTAAGAGTGTTGATGCAAGAAGTCGTAGTTATCTTCAACCTCCAGCACCAGCTTATCTTTTTTCTTGGTCTCTGGTTTTGTTAATTGCAAAACACTGAAATCTTAGGGGTAAAGCTAATTTTTCAATAAAAATTCTCCGATGCTTAAGTCAGTGAGGGTTTTGATTGTATGTAAGAGTGAAGAGAGCAGTGAAAAATCAGAAAAAAATTCGAATGAATCTTTCGTGTGTGTTTGAGTACGTTCGGTGTGTGAATGAATTTCTCTTTCAAAAAGATAGTATGTACCTGCCTTTATCCTGGACTCGGTTATGTTAAAATCATAAAATTCCGTACCTGTTGACATGTGTCGTTACTTGACTGGCGTGCCCTGAAAGTTTGTTACAAGAATCATGGGGTATAACTATCATAAATATTATACCATACCACGTTACCCAAGGCCCCGAGTCCTGATTCCTCGAGGCTCCAAGTCCTGATGTTCGTTGTGGGAATCATGGGGCATGACTGTTGTGTTAGTGTATATGCCCTAAAAACCATTCGTGTTATCGGTTTCAGGGCTTTTGATTTTGTATAAACTTTATATTTATTAATAAAAGAAATTGTTCTTTATTTATATACATTAGCTGTTTCCTTTATTTTTCATGCAAATGAATATTGAATATATGTAACTTGTCCGGATAATTTTATTTAATTGTTAAATAAATTATCAAATCGTTCCCTACATACGTGGTGTTGATTGGGCAACTATATCACACAATAGGCACACTAGTTGTCGTCTAATAAGATTATATGATAATATATGTAGGCTGACAATATGAATATTGTCATAAGAGTATTAGTGTGGATTTATAGTTGGTAAACTATTTATCAAACAGGACCGAATATCGATGAATCACATGGTATCCATGTAGTCAATGATTCATCGATAGATTGTAATAATGTATGATGTAATCCTTTGACCTAAGACATTTGGAATCAAACTCTGTATGGATGGGTGTATTTTATATGGTGTATATGTGCAGGGCTAATCATGCCTTGTACAAGAAGCCGATTTAGGTATACTTTGTTCATATACGTGTTCGGTTGACAGTCAAGAGGGGATTCGTTGGCTCGATAATTGGACTGATAATTCCGTTGCCTCAGTTCAAGTCGAGTTCCTAATCGAATTTCGATATGATATCTTAATTTTAAGTTAATGACCATCGCATAATATTGACATATGATTGACGATTTGAAGTAGTATTGAGATTAGGGTTTTGACAGTCTATGAACCTCTATCTCGATCAAGATTTGATGATGGAAGGATATCACTCATACGTTACGTGCATTGATGAAATGTTTGATGAAGATACTTCTTCATCGTGACTTAGGGACTATGGCCCATTGCTAGATATTAACCATAATCGATGAGCAACCGAAATGTTCAGCATTAGTTTATGGTTGAGTCACGATATATCACATCTGTGTGTGTACCTTAAGGGCATATTTGTAACTTCATCACATTTTCTGTTCATGATTTTGCATCCATCGTGCATATCAG
>JAVXUL010003775.1:0-12776 GCA_035590515.1 Trichilia minutiflora | reverse complement strand
GAAGAAAAAGAGAAAAGAGAAGAAAAAGGAGAGAAAAACCAAAAATTTCGGCCCCCACACCCCTATTTATAGAAAAAAGGGTGAAATTATCATTTTTCCCTTAAGTTTTCCTAAGGAGGAAGCTTCTAGAAGAGGGTAAAATCGTTAATTCATGCCGATTCGGTCGAACGAATAGCATTTCGATAAACGAATTCCTTAGCGTCTACAGAAGTCAGAGAGCTCGTAAATTGTCGGTCGAACGAAACTATGTTCGATCGAACGAACCAACTCTTCGGTCGAACGAACTTCCCATTCGATCGATCAAAGCCCAATTCGATCGAACAAATCCCCCTATTTGTTAGAACGAACCTAAAGACAAAATTTCTCAGAGAGTCCTCAAAGTTTCGGTCGAACGAACCAACCATTTCGATCGACCGAACCCGCCCAAATTTGAATTCTCACTTGAATATTCCCTACATGAGCCTAGCATTACAACCACAAGTACATGAGACATGAAATGAATGCAAATGTATGAACTGGAGAAGTAGAAAAGGACTAATATACCCTCGGGATAAGACACGAGATGTTACAATCTACCCCCTTAAAAGAATTTTGTTCTCAAAATTCAACGTATCTTAATATTAAAGAAGGTGAGGGTATTGTTGTAGCATCTGCAGTTCAGGTTCCCACGTCATTTCCTCAACCGTATCACTTATCTACAGAACCTTTATCATCGGGATAACCTTGCTTCTTAAAGTCTGCTCTTGTCGATCAAGTAGGGCTACAGGTTGCACTTCACACTTTAAATATTCCCTCAAGTCAATAGGTGGCATACTAATAACATAAGAAGGATCGAGTACATATTTCTTGAACATGGATACACGGAAGACATCATGTATCCTCTGCATCTCTGGTGGTAACTCCAACCTGTAAGCTACTAGACCAAATCGCTCAATTATCCTGAATAGCCCAATAAATCTCGGGTGAAGTTTTTTTCGATTTCGAAACCGAATCACTCATTTCCAGGGTGATATCTTTAAGAATACCCACTCACCCACATCGAATTCTAAGTCCCTTCTTCTGTTATTCGCATATGATCTCTGTCTATCTTGAGCAGTCTTCAATCTGTCTCGGATAATCTTTACTTTTTCTGTGGTGGCTTCGATTAACTCAACATTGTCTAGTTTCCTTTTGCCCATTTCATCCCAGCATAAAGGAGTTCTACATTATCTTCCATACAAAGCCTCGTATGGTGCCATTTCTATGCTGGATTGATAACTGTTATTGTAGGCGAATTCAGCTAATGACAGATATTGATCCCAGCTTCCTTGAAATTCTAATACACACCCTCTCAGCATATCTTCTAGAGTCTGGATAGTCCTCTCTGTCTATCCATCTGTCTGAGGGTGATATGCAGAACTGAAGTTCAATCTCGTACCCATAGCTTTCTGAAGACTAGGCCAGAACCGAGATGTAAAACGAGGATCTCGATCTGACGCAATTGTCATAGGCACGCCATGTAACCTCAAAATCTCTGTCACATACAATCTTGCTAGCTTCTCGATAGGACACTTAATTCTAATGGGTAAAAAGTGTGCAGTCTTTGTCAACCTATCCATAATTACCCATATTACGTCATGCCCCAACTGAGTACGCAACAGTCCTATCACGAAGTCTATGGTGTTGTGCTCCCATTTCTATTCCGGTATGGGTAGTGGCTGAAATGTTCCTGCTGGCTTCTGATGTTCAGCTTTAACCTGTTGACAGATCATACACCTGGCTACAAATTCTGCAATATCTCTTTTTATCCCAGACCACCAATAATTCTCTTTGATGGTTTTATACATTTTAGTGTTACCAGGATACATAGCAAAAGCTGAACAGTGAGCTTTTTCCAGGATGATATTTCTAAATTCATCATCTGAGGGTACACATATTCTACCTCTTAAGGTTAAAACTCCATCCTGAGAGACATAGAAATCTCCTGCATTACCATCCATAATATTTTGACAGACTCTTACTAATTCTGGATCCTGCATCTGCCTTTCTTTAATCTGATCTCGTAAAGTTGGTCGCACAACAAAACTGGCCAACATCGAACCATTCTGATCGTATTCTAAAGTTACCCGTAGTCTCCTCAATTCTAGTAATAATGGAAGGTATGTTGATCGAACATACGTCACTGTTATTGAGGACTTCCTACTTAAAGCATATGCCACCACATTAGCTTTCCCCGAGTGATAATCAATCACCAAGTCATAATCCTTAATCAGTTCAAGCCATCTTCTCTGCCTCAGGTTCAATTCTTTCTGAGTGAGCAAGTATTTCAAACTCTGATGGTCAGTAAAAATCTAACACCTTTCCCCATACAAGTAATGTCTCCAGATCTTCAAAGCAAAGACTATTGCTGCCAATTCTAAATCATGGGTCGGATAATTCTCCTCATGCTTCTTAAGCTGCCTGGAAGCATAGGTGATTACCTTCCCATTCTGCATTAGCACACATCCTAGTCCTTGTCTGGAGGCATCACTAAAAACTACATATCCTTCATCAGGGATAGGTAGTGTCAAAACTGGAGTTGAGGTGAGGCGATTCTTCAACTCTTGAAAACACTGCTCGTATCTTTCATCCCACTCAAACTTGACATCCTTCCTTGTCAAACGTGTCAGTGGGACCGCTATCAGAGAAAAATTCTTGACAAACTTCCTGTAGTAGCCCGCTAATCCAAGGAAGCTTCTAATCTCCGTCACAGTCTTCGGCCTCTACCACTGAACTATAGCTTTCACTTTTCGAGAAACCATAAAAATTTCTTCTTTTGAGACCGCATGTCCCAAGAATGTCACTTCTCGAAACCAAAACTCACACTTCGAGAATTTCACATACAATCTTTTCTCTCTTAGAGTCTGAAGAACAATTCGAAGATGCTGAGCATATTCTCTCTTGGTCTTCGAGTAAACCAAGATATCATTGATAAAGACAATCACAAACTTATCGTGATATGGATGGAATACCCAATTCATGAGGTCCATGAATGCAGCTGGAGCATTAGTTAGCCCGAACAGCATTACAAGGAACTCATAATGACCATATCGAAACTGATAGTACCCAGACCTTAGATCAATCTTTGAAAGCATACTTTCCCCTTGCAGCTGGTTGAATAAGTCGTCGATTCTGGGCAATGGATACTTGTTCTGGATAGTGACCCGATTCAACTGACGATAGTCAATACACAACCGCAGAGTTCCATCTTTCTTCTTAACAAACAACACTGGGGAACCCTAAGACGACATACTCGGCCTAACGAAACCCTTATCCATCAAATCCTTAAGCTGCACTTTTAATTCCTTGAGTTCAGTTGGTGCCATACGGTAAGGAGGCATTAAAATCGGTGTAGTGCCTGATACTATATCAATACAAAAACTCAAATTCTCGCACTGGAGGCATTCCTGGCAACTCATCAGGAAAAACATCTGAAAACTCCCTCACCACAGGGACTTGTTCAACAGAATATTCAAACACCATAATATCAACGACATGTGCCAAATACCCTTGGCACCCTTTCCTCAAAAATCCTTGGGCTTCTAAAGCAAAAATTATACTACTGGATAACACATTCCGAATACCTTCGAAGATCACCTCCGCTCCTACGGGTCCTCTGAAAATAACCTGCTTAGAAAAGCAGTCCACTCTTGCTCGATGCCTGGACAACCAGTCCATCCCTAAAATCACATTAATATCCTCCATCCTTAGAGAAATTAAATCTGCCATCAATCCAACTCCGCTCATAACTATAGCACAATCTCTAAACACAGTCTTTCTCAACAACTTCTAACCTAATGGGGTATGCACAATGATCTCCTGCTCTAGGGGTGATAGTTGGACAATAGCATGAGATGCTAAAGCTGTGTTGACAAAAGACTGATTGGAACTCGGATCTATCAATGCAAATATAGGCTGATAAAAAATAGTAACCGTACCGATCACCACATCTGGGTTAGCTTGTGCCCGCTCCTGATCTAAAACGAACACTCTGTTCTGCACTCTATCTCGAGATCTCTGAGTACCTCGAGATACAGCAGATGAACTACCAGCTCCTAATCTTTTACCTGAAGAAGCCGTCGCTTACTCAACTGGTGGTTGCTGCTGGTGATGTGAGTAGTGCTGACTCGTCTGACCACCTGTCTCTATCCCGCCTAACTTGGGACAAAATCTTCTTATATGTCCTGTCTCCCTACACTGGTAGCATACAGACAACAAAGGGCACGTTCCTGAATGATAGCGCCTGCAGTGATTACACTTGTCCATTCTCTGATCTTGTCTCGATCCCTGAGTCTACCCCTGAGTTGATGATCTGAATCTCGAGGGTCCCTGACCTTAAGGAGAATGCGAAGATATACTGGCAGGGCTCGTAGCAGAGGCACCGCTGGACAAACCACTGCTGCAACTTTTCTTTGATGGAGAACTAATCTGTATACTCAGATCTTTCCTCTTCTAGAACTGGCCCCTCGATCTTCTTTCTCCTGCCAGCTTCTCAGCTCGAAGAGCCATCTGAATCATCTCCTTATATCCCTGCGACCCGGATAAAGACATCTTGTCACGAATCTCGAAATTCAGACCCTCTTCGAACTTGGCGCACAAACTCTCTTCATTAACAAAATCAGGTACGAACTCCACCAACTCTCTCAACTGAGTCTCATACTCCGTCACTGTTTTGCCCATCTGTCTCAGATGAAGAAATTCCTGCTTCTTCTGGTTGTAGTGAAAGGGATTATAATACTGGTACCTGAATTCCTGTACAAAATGGTCCCAAGTCAACTGGATAGATGCTCGAGCTTGCACATTATCCCACCACGTGGCTGCACTACCCTCTAATAATCTAACAGCCACCTTTAACTTATATCTGTCCTCCAACTCCATATCAGTCAGATCACCATCTAATTTCCTAAATCACCTATTGGCTTCTGCTGCATCTGTAGTGCCCCCCAAAGGTACACTTTCCAGCTGTCGCACCTCTTTGATCAATTTGAATAATTTCGGAGCTGATCCGGATGCTTCAGCAGCTTGAACATTCCAATAAGTCATAAAAGTCATCCATTGCTCTGGAGTCATACTCGGAGGCATATCCATTCCTAGTTGCTGAGATTGAGGAGGAGGAGGCTCTTGTTGTGCCTCGGGTTCTTGTGAGGGCACATAGGACGTAGCCTCATTTTTCTCATCTGGTACTAGTTCTCTTCGCGGTCTACCACGACCTCTCCGAGGTCTCGAAGACATGCTTGCTACAAAAGAACGCGAAAGTTTAATGACACACATTTAACATGATGGTGATGCTTGACTCGACACACCTCGTCCACTGGAATTTTCAAAATAATAAAATCAAATATAATTTTCAAATCATATTTTAAAAACAAGTTTTGGTGTTTTCGAAATCGTTTTTGAACCAAAAGCTCTGATACTATTTAATTGTCATAACCCGACCCGTGGGTCTCACATGTGACAATCACCACAGACCTCCAAGGTATACCTAATCACTCAGAATACAACCTGTAGGCCTGTAAGGCTATCACAAAACCTATTTTCAAAACACTCCCAATATTCAACCAACCATACACCCAAACTTTACATAAATAAAGCAAGGCCTCAAATACTTCAAATGTACATAAATACACATAAATCCATAAACGAACATACTCAAATAAAATCTGTGGGAATCAATCCCATTTTATAATACAATATTTATTACAAATTTGTTTATCATTTTTCAAATCTCATAAGTAAAAGAAAAATTAAAAATGACACCAGTGGATTATGGACTTCCTGAGTGAGTCAAAGTAATTATACCTGAGCCTTCATTTTCTGAGCAATCACCACCGCCCACGCTTATCCTAACGCTTCCCTGAAACTGAGAGGTGAGGGGGGTGAGTATACCGGCGTATACTCAGTGAGTGAACGAGATAAAATATAATTAAAACTATGTAATGAATACATGCATATATTCAAATAAAGTTTCCAAAATCATATTATAAAGTCATTGGGTTGGCTCTTTTCCTGGCAACTACCCTGGCCGTGGGCGTTTCGAGATCGACAGTGGATTTTGTATGCAGGAAAATATGCTATTTAAGAAAAACCGATTTGAGATGCAATAGTTATAAAATATGCACTTTTGACAGAAAAAGGTGCCCAACACTGACGTTTGCCTCGAGACTAACTCGACGAGACTCATAGGTGGACAAATCCCATCATAATATTATAACACCACAACGACCATAATCAAATAACTGTCCACCTATGCAGCCTCTACTCACCTAGGTGACCTCTCTCCCAAGCCAACACTAGGCTACCACTATACACTCACCTGGGGGTCCACATCTCAGTGAACACCTTCCCACGTTACCACCCTGTAGCTACAGTAAATCGGCACACAAGGCTGTTATCACCAATGTACACAATCACAAAAATAGGCCCTCAGACCATATCATCATTATAAACATAAAATGTGGCCCATTGGCCGAAATATCACATAACAAGTACATAGCTGGCCCACTGGCCATATCATTAATCAAAACACATATCCAAATGCCAAATGCGTTACAAAATCATATACAACACAAGTACATTCACATTTTTACATTTAAAAAGAAATGGGGAAACATTTATAAACATATGCATATCATTTCATTTGTAACTAAACAAGCTTATAAATAAAGAAATAACATAAAGAGAATGTCCATTCACTACTTAGAGAGGGTATAAACTCCCTAGTTTCCCTCGTTCTTTGGCGACTCACGTGAATGCCTCGATCTCGAACCGTTGCCTAATCACACACATAACAATACTATTAATTTCTCGTTCTAATATGCACATGAATTCGAATGCATAAAAATACGTGCTAAACCCTAGAGTTTTATCGTCGAACTACTAGGCGACATTAACTAAAATCTCCATTACACTTCAACTTATCCAATTATTATCTACATTGACCCACATTGTAGCTAAACTAACTCGTTATGACTAATATACGCGATTTTGATTAGTGGGTCCCATATACCCGCCGGAATAATAACTGGAATTACTGTTCACATTCATCCAAAATTTCCGAAATTGTAATTCTAGCTTCCTATGACTCCTATGACTTCCCTACAACCCACATTACGCATAAAATCTAAAAATTAAGCAATAAATCTAAGAAAAACGATACGAAATCCATACGAACAAAAATGCTTAAAACGATGAAATAAATATATGGATGAGTTAGAATCGAGGCTACGAACCTCGTGGTGTGGTCGGTTTGCTCTGATTTTATCTCTAACACGAAAAGCCCCAATTTTCCCAAAGAACCCTAGTTTTTCTTTTACGCGAATCCGCGTTCTAATTGCCAAATTGATGCTCCCAAAGTGTCAGACACGGGGAATGTAGTTCGTCTATGAAGAGAGATTGAGATTTCGGCGAAAATCCGGGGTGAGAGCTGACTAAGCAGAGGAGAGAATGTGAGGGAGGAAGAGAAAGGAAGAAAAGAAGAAAAAGAAGAAGAAAAGATGAAAAATTCGGCCCCCTGACCCTTTTTTATAGAAAATAGGTGAAATTATCATTTTGCCCTTAAGTTTTCTTAAGGGGAAAGCTTCTAAAAGAGGGTAATTTCGTCAATTCGCGTCGATTCGATCGAACGAATTGAAGACTCGTTCGACCGAACCACCCCCTTCGGTCGAACGAATCCCTTAGCGTCTACAGAAGTCAGAGAGCTCACAAATTATCGGTCGAACGAAACGATGTTCGACCGAACAAACCTCTCATTTGGTCGAACGAATCCCAATTCGATCGAACAAATCCCCCTATTCGTTCGAACGAATTTAAAGTCAAAATTTTCCCGAGAGTCCTCAACATTTCGGTCGAACGAACCAACTATTCCGATCGACCGAACCTGCCAAAAATTTAAAATCTCACTTAAATATTCCCCACTTGAGTCTAAATTACACCCACAAGCACATGAGATATGAAATGAATGCAAATGTATGAACTGGAGAAGTAGGAAATAACAAATATACCCTCGGGATAAAACACGGGATATTACAGTTGATGTGTACTTTAAGAGACGTTAGAGCAATATAAGAAAATAAATATTACTCTTTCCAATATTTTGTCAAATGACTACTCACCTCTCTATGATTTAAAAAAATCATTTACCCCCTCACATTTATTAACTTAATCATTTTATCGTTATTATTAGATTTAAATTCAAGTTAAATGGATCAAGTCAACTTAAATCAAAAGTTACAATTTTAAAATAAATCTAATAATAATTTTTATTAATTTAAAAATCAAATTTTTATTAAATTAAAAATTAATTTATTAAATCAAGTTAATTCATATAAAGTATTAGTATTTGATTTTGCTTTCCCAATCAATTTGTAAAACTTAAAAAATAATTTTTTTGTTTAGCTTACGTTTGTTTGTTTAAATTATTATAGGCTAAAAATTTTCATATTCATTATTATTTGAAATTGTCATATAGTAATATTAATATAATATTAATAGAGGTTTAATAGGGCTTATAAAATAAATACTAAAATAATAAATTGGCAATTTTGCTTGAAATTTTAGTGTATAGGTTTAAATCTCATCAGTTATATCAGTTTTTTAATTTTAAAATTTTGATTTGGTAAGTTGATCCGTTTAACTTGAATTTGAATAAAATAATAAAGGTAAAATAGTCAACTTATAACGACAATGGAGTAATCGATCAAGGTCATAAAGACATAGAGATAAATAATGTGAATTCCATACTTAAAATTCATGGGTAATACGGTTATTTTTTATTATATTTATGCACATACACATACATAACTAATAAATAATTGACACACCTAGAGGTGGCAAATAGGCCAACCCGGCCTGATCTGACACAGGCCTGGCTTGTGAATAGTAAAAGTACAGCACGATTTGATTCATTAAAAGGATTGTGTCGGACCAAGAGCTTAGGTCCACGGATCAGGCTCGGCACAAGCCTGTGAAGGGTTGTGCCAAGCTCGACTCGACCTATAAATAATATAAATAAATTATTAAAATAATAATAAATTCTTATTAAAATAATATTTTGACCTACGGGCACGGCTCGCGAAAGGGCTTAAATGATATTAAAAGTTAAGATTGAGATTGAATTTTGAAGTCCTAAACACAAGGACTTAAAGGATATTAAAAGTTAGTTTAATTTATAAGTGAACTCAAACGATATTTTCTAAATTTATTAAATGTAAAAGCTAAATATCAATTCCCTTGATAAAAAAAATTGATACTCTAGTAAAAGTGTCGATACGAAAAAAGAAAAGAATCAATATATATTGATGGAAAGAGGAGTATTAATACTTAAGAAGAAAGTATCAACACTTTCAAGAGAAGTATTAATACTATGAAGAAATTGGATTGATACATACCAAGGATGAGGTAAGTATTGATACTTAAGACCTAAGTATTAATAAGTACAACACATTAAGGACAGCAAAGGAAGAATTTATGCACATGAGAGCATCGATATTTTTGAGCTAAGAATCGATATATAGGAGCCAAAAATGAACATATTAATACTTTATGAGCGAAAATATAGTATCGATACATTTAGCAGAACTATCGATACTTGAGAAGGGAAGTATCAATACTCAGAAAAAATTTTAAAAAGGGTATTGAAGGCATGTGGCTAGAAGAAGAAATTACAAAAAGTCCCAAATCGATACCCATTAAGCATGTATTGATACATGAGGGCAAAGTGTCGATACTTAAGGTTGAAATATTGATACTTAGAGATGAAATGCATGAGCTAAGGTAGGGAACAAAGTATCTATCCATTGAAATAATCATTTAGCCCATTTTGGAAAATTTCTTTCTTTGAATCTAACAAGGGCAAACTGATAAATATGTAAAGCATTATAAAAAGGAGGCTAAGGACAGAAATCAGTTATTTGTCACTATCATCCTCTTCTCTCTTCACATCCTCAAGTCTTTCTCTTTTTCTCCCTTAAGCTTTCAACCATACCCCTTCTCCCCACCCACCCCACCCCCATTTTCACAAATTTTATCGATTAATTTTAATTTTCTCACTCAAATCAACTTTCTAAGTACTTTTTCATCTTGTGGCTAACTTACATTTTTTTTATCCAGGTGAAACCTAAGTATTGAAGAGACTCGAGCTAAAACAAGCTAAAAATCCAACATCTAGAGGAGATTTTATCTTCATTTGAGCATAGGTAACCTTCTTAACTTTGATTAAACTTAGATCTTAGGATCTAAAACATTTCCATACCTAGGGTTTACTGTAGATAGATAGAATTGATGAGTTAGTAATCAACTTATGGAATTGGATTTAGAAGACATGATTTTTATAAGAAATAGTCAAACATAAAATAATGCCTTAATGGGTTCAATGTCAATTAGGAAAAAATAGGAAAATTAGCATAATCATTTTATATTTATTTATCGTACTAAGGTATAGAAAATGTTGATAATGTGTATATATATTAAATAAGCGATGCTACCTTGCAAAAGGGACCTTAGAGAAATGAGGAATAATAAAGAAATGAATACCTTTCCTATATTAAGTGGACTATTTTTATTGTTTTCTTTAAAAAATTCTTTTAGAATTGTTATAAATTAGATATTTTGAATGTTTTAGGATGTTGAAAGATTGTTTGTTAATATATGTGTGTGTTTTCAAAAAATAAATAAATAAATTACCATAATGAGTTTTTTTTATGTTTATGATGGTTCTCGAGGCCAATTGATAATCTTATGATTTAATTTTAGATATCAGATACGTATGCTATATTAAGATTTCATGATGATACATATACATTGAATTGATTTTGATTTTAATTTGATTATGATATCGAGACCGAGAAGGCCATGGCTATGAAAGCCTAAATTGTAATTACAGAGTTTAATAGCTTAGGGATGGATTGAAACAATAGTTATCCTAAGTGAGTAGTGTACTGGTGGGATAGGAATAAGAGGAATGATGATCCCATTTATAATAAGATACGTCAGTTATGGGCATAGTAAGTGAAAATATTGAGAATAGATATATGAAGTATCCCGTGTTACTCAAAACCAACGTTAGTGATGGGCATAGTTATTTGAACAAAACATAATTATTTTTTTATTATATTTACTGAAGTCCCCGTTGGCTGAATCCAAGAGGGGGGTGAATTGGATATTTAAAAAAAATTGATTTAAACAAAAATTTAAATTTAAAGAAATTAATGCAAAGATAAACTAAGTGCGTAAAAATAAATAGACACGAAGAGATTTTATAGTGGTTCGACAACACGTCTACGTCCACTCTTCTCGGATGAATCCACTCACACCGAGGATCACTAAATCTTCATTTCACGGGTCAAGAGAAACCCAAGTACAACTCCTTTCACGGGTGAAGGGCAACCACAAAATATAACTTTTTTTGAACGGGTGAAGTGCAACCCAATTTACAAATCTTTCTTATCACAGGTGAAGAGAAACTCAAAATTAATTTAACAAGAATTAATTGCAAAACTCTCTAAAAGAGTAGATAAACAATAAACACACTTTCTCTCACTAAAATTAATTACAGAGAATAAAATAGAGAGAATAAAATTGAATATTGCAGAAGAATGTTTGATGCTTGATCAGTTTGTTCTTAATGCTCTTCAATAACTATTTTGTCTTCAAAATTTGTTGTTTATATATCTACCATCAATTCTTCTCAATGGTCATCTTTGCCTTCATTAATGATGGCATTAAATGCTTATGAAACTAGTCGTTACAACTTGATTTCATCAAAGGTGTCGATACAATATCTCAAGGTATCGATACGTTTAAGAGTTTCAGCCTGAAGGTATCGATACGTTCCTAATTTGTATCGGAACCCTTTGATGTGAAGGAGATGATGTCCATCATGAAGGTGCTTGATACTGTCCTTAGGGTGTCAATACCTTTGAAGAAAATTTAGGGGTATCGATACGTTTGTGAAGAGGGTGTTTAATCAAGGCTTAAGATATCGATACGTTTGATCAGTCTTTCCAGGGTATCGATACGTTTGATGAAAGGTTCCAAAATGTTTGAGCACCTGCCAAAAGGTGTCGATACGTTTTAGGCAAGGTTCTGAAACTCGAGCCTTTATTTAGAACTGTAACTTAAACGTATTGATACGTTTGAGCAACGTGTCGATCCGTTTGTGTCTTAGTGAGCTTTTCTTGATGCTTTCTTCACATTTTTCTCACCTGCAAAAACGTATACACTTTCCAAGGAACAAGTGACTTATATATGTTCATTTATCAAATAAATTCATTCCAATCTTCACATATATGCATTTTTGTTACTTATTATTTATTTTGGCATTATCAAAAGTAATATATCATAAAAAATTAATTATGCATTTTAATCATCAAAAATAACATAAAGATATTATTCTTGCCTTCATTGAACCAGAATGTTACAGGCCCACCAACTTTCGCCTGGTTCGTCCTTGAACCATCACCATCTACTGGAAGAGAGTTGGCTCTAATACCAATTATAACACCTGGTCCAAGTCTATTAACATTATTGTCCGCTTTGGCCCAACCCTTGGGGCCTCACGATTTTGTTCTTGGTAGTGGGTTATCATGAGAATTTTTTAAGAGGTCACCCATCTTTGTACTGCTCTCATCCAAGCATGCTTAACTGCGTAGTTCTTAAAGTTAAACTACCACCTATCCCAAAAGGCCCGTTGACAACTTGGTTTTAATTCTATATATATAGCCCAGTAACTTTCTCTCCCATTCCGATGTAGGATTCGGTTC